>WNGS01168988.1:0-40326 GCA_020271785.1 Procambarus virginalis
AGTAGCAAGAGTATCGCTAGTTCATAAAGGAGGTAATCCAGCAGACATAAACAATTATAGACCAATATCAAACCTACCCATCCTATCAAAAATATTTGAAAATATTATCTACAAACAGCTCTACTCCTATCTCGTAAAATTCGACTTTCTTAGCCCCTGTCGGTTGGCTTCCGCTCCCAAAAGAGTACCAACGATGCAATTATTAGTCTTCTTGATATAATTTACTCAGCCCTTGACAAAAATGAGTTTCCATTGGACTCTTCATTGACCTAAGAAAGGCCTTTGATACTGTTAATCACAATTACCTCTTACGTAAACTCCATCATTATGGAATCTGAGGCCATGCACTGGACTATATCCAATCCTATCTTAGTGATAGACACCAATGTGTTGCCATCAATAATATAACCTCTCCCACTCTACCAATAACCGTTGGAGTGCCACAGGGCAGCATCTTGGGACCTCTCCTATTTCTTATATACATCAATGATCTGCCTAATGTCTCTAACATTCTGAAGCCTATTTTGTTTGCTGATGATACTACCCTCATCTACTCTAACCCCAACCCACATACACTAAATGATGTTGTTAATAATGAACTAAAAAAAGTTCACTTATGGATGTCAACCAATAAACTAACACGTAACATAGAAAAGACCTACTACATCTTATTTGGAAGCAAATCTACAAATGCAATTCAGCTTTAGATAGATAACGTAAACATTAGCAATAAAAATGATGGTAAGTTTCTTGGCCTATTCCTAGACAAGAGACTCAACTTCAGTACCCACATACAACACATAACTAAGAAAGTCTCTAAAACAGTTGGGATACTCTCCAAAATCAGATATTATGTACCTAACTCTGCTCTCATCTCTCTATATTATGCACTAAACTATCCCTATCTTAATTATGGTATCTGTGCATGGGGTTCAACGACTGCAAACCACCTCAAGTCCATCATCACCCAGCAAAAATCTGCTATCAGAATAATAACAAATTCTGCTTTCAGACAACACTCAATCCCCTTGTTTAACTACCTTAACATGGTAAACATAATCTCACTCCACAAATTTTCTTGTGTCAATTACATTTACAAAACCCTGTTCTTAAACGCAAATCCTGCTCTGAAACTCTCCCTGGACAGATGTAATAGGACCCATTATCACCACACCAGAAATAAATATCTCTTTGATATCCCCAGAGTCAAACTTAATCTGTGTAAAAATCTATGCAAATAATGGAACCCAGTCTATGTAACTCACTCCCTAATGAATTGAAAAGCTGTCCAACTTTTGCGTCATTCAAAAACAAAACTAAAAAGTACCTAATCTCATCTGCATAGTTTTTTTACCTTGTTGCTTTAAAATTGCACTGTATCTATTGATACCCAATCTCCCTATCTTTATGTACCCAATCCGAACATCTTTACCATTGTGATCATTGCTGTCTTCTTAATGTACTACCAATCTGCTGTACGGTGTTTGTTAATCTTGTTTAAATTACCAATCAAGTTGTCAATGTAATCAACCAGAGCTTTAATATACCAATGTGCTTTAATATACTTATTATTCTCTCTCATCTCATTTTTTTTTGCAATGTATATGTTATCATTTTATTAATTCTGCTAGAATTTACCTACTTAAAATTATCTGTTAGATTAAGGACCTGCCCGAAACGCTGCGCGTACTAGTGGCTTTACAAGATTGTAAATACTATGAAAATAAGTATTCTCTCTAACCTAATGTACCTTCTTGTATATAAATAAATAAATAAATAAATAAATAAATAAATAAATAAATTTACTTGTCGATTATGCATAATTGTTGAGATTTACCAATGAAGACGTTTGAGGGAGAGTAGAGGGAGATATAAATGTGCTCAAACAGTGGTCGGACAGATGGTCACTTTCCTTTATGTTAGGATTAATGTATTTTGTATGATTTAGTACTTAATAGGTTAGGTGTAGCATGTTTTGAGGAGTTGATGTTTTGTTTATAAGCATTTTAAAGAGTAAGTCATGTACCATATACCAGTGACGTCATTGATGTTGTTGGAATTAAGCCATGCGGAGAGTACGTTTGTTTCTCTTCTGGCCTAAACATTACAGGATTTTTATGTAGTGGATTAACATAATTCTAGCCTATGTGGTAAGGATCTCATGGACATTGTGGGAATTTTCTTGGCGGACTTGGATGAATTTGTCGATAGGTAAAAAAACTAAAAGTGCCGAAGATATGTTGGAAAATATTCAGCGGAGGCAGGTAAGCCAATTAACAGCATTGTGGCAAAAATTCACCTGAAATGTTGGGCTTCACCTAAATTCTTCAATGCACGAACGGTTCCTTTCCATTACAAGCAACTGGTCGAATCAGCCCTGGAAAGGCATGTGGCAGAAAGCATCTTAGTAGGGGATCCCCCACTCACATAGTGAGTGGGGGATCCCCTACTGTACCTGTGTAGGTATCTGTGCAGATTTTAAAGAACTTAATGTTCGTATTCATTGCGAAAAACAGCCATTGCCCAAGATAGACGAGTTGTTGTCAATGGTCTGCCAGGGGGGCAATTTTTTCTAAGATTTACCAGAAAGATTCTTACTTGCATATTCCTGTAGAGCAGGTGAGCCAGAAATTGCTAGTGATTAATACCCACAAGGGGCTATTTAACTATAAAAGACTGCCTTTTGGACTCTCCTCGTCTCCAGCAATTATTCAGAGATTCATGTCCCAGTTGTTAGTAAACATTTAGGGTGTGGCTAGTTTTTTAGATGACATTATTGTATGCGGGAAGACTGAGGAAGAGCATGATGCTAGATTAAAACAGATTTTGAATCTCCTGCAAGAGCACAATGTGAAGATTAATAAGGGTAAAACAACATTTCCCTGAGAATTTTGTAGGTGGTTATCATGTCTCCCTTTACTCTTCTGTTTTCCACGGACGTGAGGGTTCAGCTCCGTCAGCCTTTCCTCGTAGCTCATACCTCTCAGTTCCGAAACGAATATGGAGGCATACCTCTGAATCTTCTCGAACTTTGTTTTGTGTTTAACTAGGCATAGACTCCAGGCTCGAGCTGCATATTCCAGAACTGATCTGACATAAGTGGTATACAAGATACTGAACAATTCCTTACACAAATTTCTAAGGGGAGTTCTTATGTTGGCAAACCTAGCATATGCGACTGATGATGTGGGCCTCCTGGGACAGGTTCGGTGTGATATCAACCTCCCAAATCTTTTTCTTTATTTGACTCTTGCGGGATATCACCTCCCAGACGGTACCTTGTGTTCAGCCTTCTGCTCTCTTCGCTTAATTTCATTACTTTACACTTTCCCGAGTTGAACTTTAGCACTTATTTTCTAGACCATTCCTCCAGTTTGTCCAGGTCGTCCTGTACTGTCTGTCTTCATCAGCCTTGATTCTTCTCATAATTTTTGCATCATCAGCAAACATTAAGATGAATGAGTCTATACCCTCTGGATGATCGTTTACATATATTAGAAACAGGATGGGTCCAAGTAAAGAGCCCTGTGGGACTCCGTTGGTGAACTCCCGCCTCTCTGAACGCCCCCCCCCCTTCCTCACTCTACTCACTCTGTTGATACTCTCTTTTTCCTGTTTGTTAGATACTCCCATATCCACTGGAGCACCTTACCTTTTATTCCTGCCTGTTGCTCCAACTTTTATAACAGCCTTTTATAGGAAACAGTGTCAAAGGATTTATGACAGTCCAAGAAAATGCAGTCTGAACACCCTTCTCCTTCCTTGCCAAATTTGTGTTGCTTGGTCATAGAACTCTATTAATCCTGTGAGCCACAATTTACCATCTCTGAACCCATGCTGGTGGTGTATTACAAAGCTATTTTCCTCCAGATGCTCAACGAGCCATTTCCTCACGATCTTCTCCATCACCTTGCATGGTATACAAGTTAGGGAAACTGGCCTGTAGTTCAGCGCCTCTTGCCTGTCTCCCTTTGTGTATATTGGGACTACATTAGATGTCTTCCAGCTTTCCGGTAGTCTCCTGTTTCCAGTGACCTGTTATACACCATAGAGAGTGGCACGCATAGTGCTTCAGCACCTTTTTTTTAGTATCCACGGTGAGATTTTGTCAGGTTCAACAGCCTTTGTCACTTTCAGCTCCAACAGATTCCTTTTGACCTCATCACTGGTGAAGTCAAATCCCTGCAAGGTTGCATGTTTTTTTTCGTCATTTAGTGCGGGGGCTTCTCCTTGTTCTTTTGTGAAGACTTCCTGGAATCTGTTGTTGAGTTCTTTACACACCTCCTTGTCATTCTCTGTGTATCCGTTCTTCCCTTTTCTCAGTTTCATCCCATGTTCCTCCAAAGTTGTTTTCCTCCTGATTTGGCTGTGGAGCAGCTTTGGTTGGGCCTTAGCTTTACTCGTGATGTCATTTTCATACTGTCTCTCTGCTTCTCTCTTAGGTGCTCATTTCTGGCCATCTGGTATCTCTCTCTCTGCTCTCTGGTGTTCTGTTATTCCTGCAGTTTTTCTATATTCTTGCACTCAATTGCTTTGCTACCATACATTCCTGACTGAACCATGGATTCTTCTATTGCTTTTCATTTTCTCCTTTTGGACCTGTCTGTAGCTTTCTAGCATTTCTGGGTGACATAATCCCTCATGTCCTGTACATTCCTTTCTCTTAGTTCTGTTTCTCAAGGTATTCCCATTAGGAAGTTCCTCATCTCGTCATATTTTCCTCTTCGGTTCGGTAATTTAGTCTTTTCCCCATCCAATCCCATCCTAGGATAGGTTATCCATAACTATACCAGATACTTAAATGTCAATACACAGTGGTCACTCATTCCCATGTGGGCTTCAAATGTATGTATGAGAGTATGCTTGAATATATGAATGTATGTGTGAATGTAAGAATATACGTATATATGAGTTTTCAGGATATGTGGAAGCTGGTAAAATTTGCAATTTACTTCTGTAAACGCACATTAATGACATTATATAAAGAGACACATGGAACACTGTTAATGTAGGGCAAACGTAAATCTGTGTATTTATGTATTTCTGTATGCAGGTTAGATTAACTTTTTATGAGCACTGCAATCTCCTTCTGTGGTTGACTGTTCAATATATCACTGAAATATATGTCTAACCTTATCCATGGATATCTGAAAAAAATGTAAATATGATTGATAGCATTGTAAATGTTTGGCCACGTCTGTGGTACAAAATGGTAATAATAAAAATAAAAATCACACTGTAAACAACAAATGGTATTTGTGGAGACTGAAAATGTAGCTGCGGACTTGAGTCTCCCATTAACTCTTCGACTCGTAACTGAAAAAGAGGAAGTTGCCAAAAGAATGGAAGACAGCCAATGTAGTGCCAATGTGCCACAATTAAAGGACACAGGAGCCACTAAACTACACAGCAACTTCATTATCGGCTATTCTCAGTTAGACGCTAGAGAAGCTTACAAGGAAACGTCTCTTGGAACACTTAAAAAGTTTAGATTTCACTCAAAACAGAACATTCAAATGATCGTTGACCCTTTAGGTCGGCCCCACACACCATCCAAAAGTCGGAACAATATGAAAAGTAATAAGCACCATGACTATTAAGATGACCCCCAAACTGCGTACTTTGAAACGCACTGCCAGACGAGTTGGACTTGCATGTAGAGACACCCATACGCCAGCAATGCTCAAGCTCTTTAGAAAACCCTAGCCAAGGCGAGGGAGCGCATGGCAGAGCTCAGGCAAGATAACTGGGAAACTTTTGTTAACAGTCTGAGCTCTCACACACCCCCCCCCCTCATCCAGGCGCGGAAGGATATTAATTAAAAAATAAAGGGGTAATATCGGCCAAGTGTCATACCCTCATCCTCTACACAGAGCAAAGAAGTTTGTCAATGCTTGGGCAACCACTTCAAGCTTCAATAATATTCCTGCAGACACAATTCCGATTAAATGCTGGTTATGGTTATCGACAGAGGCTCGTTGTTACGGCCTGCTTGAGCCATTAACCGGGTTCTTTCTGCTTAATGGGCCTTAGAGCCTCTCTATGATCCCACCCCAAGTCAATGGTAAGTTATCAAGAATTGGCGATAGCAAGTAATTGTGCAAGGAATAAACGGTGGAAAACAAGACTCAATAACACCTTCACCAATATATTATCTATTGAAGTATAACTACACTTATGTACACAGTGTCTCTTGCACACAGAGCACTTCACATATCTGCAGTGTTCTTCAAAACCCGGTGAGTTCACCATCTTCAAGTATACGTCGTCCACGTTCAATATCAATCACCGGTGAGTTCACCTTCCTCAACATGGGCCAGTCCACACACCGTATCGTCACGGTGTCCCAATACCCCACATCTGCTCTCCAGAAACACACAGGCAGAGGGCTTCAACAACACGCTGACCGGGGTCATAAAATCACTTTCAGGGGACTCTAACATCCTGGCAGAAGTTTCTGGCAACACACTAGCAGAACTTCTCAGCAAACGACTAGTACTCTCGCCTTGTAACGCCTCTTGGGTAAATCCCGGGTACGTTAGTCCAAACACTCCACAAGTACAACAGTCAACACACTGTCTACTACTGACGGCGGCCTCTTGTCCTTTCACAGGAACAAGTCAGGAATTCGGGACTGCCCGAGAAGAACCGATTTCCACAGCACAATAGACTCTTCACGTCACCTTTGTAAATATAAAAGTCATTAGCCAGACAAAGTATACAGGGAAAAAATAGGATCTCACCAGAGTTCATCATCATCGACCTCACCTCCTAACTGAGGTATGAAACAGGAGCTTTTCACAGACTCCTCACCTTCACCAACAGATGGCGTTATCTTCGTCTCACTTAATGCCGTTGAGTTGGAGTGCAGGTACATTGACGGCGTTGATATCACCACACCTCCCCACCAAAAATAGTTTGGTTTGGTTTCTAAAAATAAAATAACCCAAATTAGTATTTTGAAATAAAACAAATCAAACTTATACAGAGTGACTACCAATGTGAGGAGAAAGTGGTGCTCCAGGAGCTGTACCAGTAGGGATGCCTTGAACACAGCGAACACCAAGACCACAGGCGATGGTCTGACTGGCGGGCCTGTCAGGAGCGGGGCCACCTTGCACGTCTTGGTTAATGTAAGTACTGGGGCTATGAGGAAGATCGACAAACTGAGACAAACTGCCAGTACCTCCCTGAGCAGCGGTACCGCTGGTGGCTGATTGTTGCAGAATGTCCGTTGGTTGCAGAAGGTGTTTCCTGTACCAGTCTGGCTGTCCCCCAGGGAGACAGCAATCTGGAATACAGGAAGTAGACGACTTTGGCTACCAGGCACAGCCTGGAGATAAGTACCAGTGACCGATGACTAGGTTCACGCGTGTTCCCACGGTGACAGTCTGTACGCTGAAGGAAGTCAGAGTCACGGCCACGCTGTTGAAGGTCAGGTCGGTGACAGTAAAGCTGTGGTCGATGGTGATACCTTGGGTGACAGTGGGGGGGTGAATAGGACGTTCACTCTTCTAACTTCACGGCTGTCAACATTCTTATAATGTTGGCACCTCGCCCACTAGTTACACTAGGTACATTAACCTGGCTAGACCTGTCACTCGTTATAACCGGTATTTGACTACCAACATCCTCAATCACTTCTTGGTCATGTCCTCTTGCGATAACCTTCGTCACTGGGCGAATGTCCCATCCCTGGTACCGCTTCACTATGCCTACGTGTACCAGCATCTGCTTCTGGTCCGTCTACTGTTCCTTGGTCATCGCTAATGGTCCTCTCACCGTGTGACTATATGCCATCTCCAACGGAGATGATCCCAGAGACTCACTCGGCACAGATACTATGGCAAACAGGTAAAAACATTTAAGAAACAGAAGAAATATCTGGCTAGATGATGAACAACTTAAGAAAGCTTGCAGTGCCCATGACGGGCTGTTTCCATCAGCCTGGTTCGGAACATGGAGGGCACAACAACCTGTGTACACACACCTGAGGTCTGGGGAGTTCTTGGTCGGTTCCGTGAGCACCTCACCTTATCTTTCCGGACGTACAAGTCACCTGCCGTCGCACCAGACTCTAGGGCATCTGTGGGTGCTTGCACTTGGGGTTCCTTCTCCTGCTCAGTGATCCAAGTCGCTCTAATCCAGTGCTTCGGTTCAGGGGTAGAGTCGAGAGTGTTGGATGGAGTGTTGTCGTCAACGTGTAGGGTAGATGTAGGGTTAAACATGTCACTGGCATTTACTCTCAACTGTGTCTGCACCTGAGATCAGGTTTGTAGTACTACTTCACGTCTTATCACCTTTCAACCGGATCGTCCCCAACCATGGGATGCCTACTGTCCAAACCCAAAGCTAAGTCATTGGCCAGTATGACCTCTAACCCCTCTATATGAAAATGATCTACTACTGCCAAAGTGCACTTGCCATTGAAATATGGCGATACAAAATGTACTTCTACCAAGGGGGCAACATACCAAGTCGAGGGAACCCACCTAACATAACCCTTTGTTTCCCATCAGTAAGCACTTCCACTATCTCTGGGAATCACTACAATAAATCACTATCACTACGTTTTCTCTCTATTAGTCCCTAGAGACTGTGTGTCTCCTGGTGGTGTCACACAACTCACCAGCATAACCTCCCTATGTGGGTCGTTACCTGTCCTGCTTCTACACTTAGCAGATATGTGCCCTTTCTGCCCGCAGGTCCAACACACTATGTCTCTCCTAGGACCAATCCGGGACTACCTGGACCAGTCCGTCTTGGACTACCTGGACCAGTCCGTCTTGGACTACCTGGACCAGTCCGTCTGGGACTACCTGGACCAGTCCGTCTGGGACTACCTGGACCCGTCCGTCTTGGACTACCTGGACCAGTCCGTTTTGGACTACCTGGACCAGTCCGTCTTGGACTACCTGGACCAGTCCGTCTTGGACTACCTGGACCAGTCCGTCTTGGACTACCTGGACCCGTCCGTCTTGGACTACCTGGACCCGTTCGTCTTGGACAACCTGGACCCGTCCGTCTTGGACTACCTGGACCAGTCCGTCTTGGACTACCTGGACCCGTCCGTCTTGGACTACCTGGACCAGTTCGTCTTGGACTACCTGGCCCTGTCCGTCTTGGACTATCTGGACCCGTCCGTCTTGGACTACCTGGACCAGTCCGTCTTGGACTACCTGGACCAGTTCGTCTTGGACTACCTGGCCTACCTGGACCAGTTCGTCTTGGACTACCTGGCCTACCTGGACCAGTTCGTCTTGGACTACCTGGACCAATTCGTCTTTGACTACCTGGACCAGTTCGTCTTGGACTACCTGGACCAGTCCATCTTGGACTACCTGGACCAGTTCGTCTTGGACTACCTGGATCAGTTCGTCTTGGACTACCTGGACCAGTTCGTCTTGGACTACCTGGACCAGTCCATTTTGGACTACCTGGACCAGTTCGTCTTGGACTACCTGGACCCGTCCGTCTTGGACTACCTCGTCCCGTCCGTCTTGGACTACCTGGACCAGTCCGTCTTGGACTACCTGGACCAGTCCGTCCTGGACTACCTGGACCAGTCCGTCTTGGACTACCTGGACCAGTCCGTCTTGGACTACCTGGACCAGTCCGTCTTGGACTACCTGGACCAGTCCGTCTTGGACTACCTGAACCAGTCCGTCTTGGACTACCTGGACCAGTCGGTCTTGGACTACCTGGACTAGTTCGTCTTGGACTACCTGGACTAGTCCGTCTTGGACTACCTGGACCAGTTCGTCTTAGACTACCTGGACTAGTCCGTTTTGGACTACCTGGACCAGTCCATCTTGGACTACCTGGACCAGTCCTTCTTGGACTACCTGGACCAGTTCGTCTTGGACTACCTGTACCAGTCCGTCTTGGACTACCTGGACCAGTTCGTCTTAGACTACCTGGACCAGTTCGTCTTGGACTACCTGGACTAGTTCGTCTTGGACTACCTGGACTACCTGGACCAGTCCGTCTTGGACTACCTAGACCAATCCGTCTTGGACTACCTGGACCAGTCCGTCTTGGACTACCTGGACCAGTTCGTCTTGGACTACCTGGACCAGTCCGTCTTGGACTACCAGGACCAGTTCGTCTTGGACTACCTGGACCAGTTCGTTTTGCACTACCTGGACCAGTCCGTCTTGGACTACCTGGACCAGTCCGTCTTGGACTACCTGGACCAGTTCGTCTTGGACTTCCTGGACCAGTCTGTCTTGGACTACCTGGACCAGTCCGTCTTGGACTACCTGGAACAGTCCGTCTTGGACTACCTGGACCAGTTCGTCTTGGACTACCTGGACCAGTCCGTTTTTGACTACCTGGACCAGTCCGTCTTGGACTACCTGGACCAGTCCGTCTTGGACTACCTGGATCAGTTTGTCTTGGACTACCTGGACCAGTCCGTCTTGGACTACCTGGATCAGTTTGTCTTGGACTACCTGGACCAGTCCGTCTTGGACTACCTGGACTACCTGGACCAGTCCGTCTTGGACTACCTGGACCAGTCCGTCTTGAACTACCTGGACCAGTCCGTCTTGGACTACCTGCACCGTTTCGTCTTGGACTACCTGGACCAGTCCGTCTTGGACTACCTGGACCAGTCCGTCTTGGACTACCTGGACCAGTCCGTCTTGGACTACCTGGACCAGTCCGTCTTGGACTACCTGGACCAGTCCGTCTTGGACTACCTGGACCAGTCCGTCTTGGACTACCTGGACCAGTTCGTCTTGGACTACCTGGACCAGTCCATCTTGGACTACCTGGACCAGTTTATCTTGGACTACCTGGACTACCTGGACCAGTCCGTCTTGGACTACCTGGACCAGTTCGTCTTGGACTACCTGGACTACCTGGACCAGTCCGTCTTGGACTACCTGGACCAGTTCGTCTTGGACTACCTTGACCAGTTCGTATTGGACTACCTAGACCAGTCCGTTTTGACTACCTGGACCAGTCCATTTTGGACTACCTGGACCAGTTCGTCTTAGACTACCTGGACCAGTCCGTCTTGGACTACCTGGACCAGTCCGTCTTGGACTACCTGGACCAGTCCGTCTTGGACTACCTGAACCAGTCCGTCTTGGACTACCTGGACCAGTCGGTCTTGGACTACCTGGACTAGTTCGTCTTGGACTACCTGGACTAGTCCGTCTTGGACTACCTGGACCAGTTCGTCTTAGACTACCTGGACTAGTCCGTTTTGGACTACCTGGACCAGTCCATCTTGGACTACCTGGACCAGTCCTTCTTGGACTACCTGGACCAGTTCGTCTTGGACTACCTGTACCAGTTCGTCTTGGACTACATGGACCAGTTCGTCTTAAACTACCTGGACTACCTGGACCAGTTCGTCTTGGACTACCTGGACCAGTTCGTCTTGGACTGCCTGGACTAGTTCGTTTTGGACTACCTGGACTACTTGGACCAGTTCGTCTTGGACTACCTGGACCAGTCCGTCCTGGACTACCTGGACCAGTCCGTCTTGGACTACCTGGACCAGTTCGTCTTGGACTACCTGGACCAGTTCGTCTTGGACTACCTGGACCAGTTCGTCTTGGACTACCTGGACCAGTCCGTCTTGGACTACCTGGACCAGTCCGTCTTGGACTACCTGGACCAGTCCGTCTTGGACTACCTGGACCAGTCCGTCTTGGACTACCTGGACCAGTCCGTCTTGGACTACCTGGACCAGTCGGTCTTGGACTACCTGGACTAGTTCGTCTTGGACTACCTGGACTAGTCCGTCTTGGACTACCTGGACCAGTTCGTCTTAGACTACCTGGACTAGTCCGTTTTGGACTACCTGGACCAGTCCATCTTGGACTACCTGGACCAGTCCTTCTTGGACTACCTGGACCAGTTCGTCTTGGACTACCTGTACCAGTCCGTCTTGGACTACCTGGACCAGTTCGTCTTAGACTACCTGGACCAGTTCGTCTTGGACTACCTGGACTAGTTCGTCTTGGACTACCTGGACTACCTGGACCAGTCCGTCTTGGACTACCTAGACCAATCCGTCTTGGACTACCTGGACCAGTCCGTCTTGGACTACCTGGACCAGTTCGTCTTGGACTACCTGGACCAGTCCGTCTTGGACTACCAGGACCAGTTCGTCTTGGACTACCTGGACCAGTTCGTTTTGCACTACCTGGACCAGTCCGTCTTGGACTACCTGGACCAGTCCGTCTTGGACTACCTGGACCAGTTCGTCTTGGACTTCCTGGACCAGTCCGTCTTGGACTACCTGGACCAGTCCGTCTTGGACTACCTGGAACAGTCCGTCTTGGACTACCTGGACCAGTTCGTCTTGGACTACCTGGACCAGTCCGTTTTTGACTACCTGGACCAGTCCGTCTTGGACTACCTGGACCAGTCCGTCTTGGACTACCTGGATCAGTTTGTCTTGGACTACCTGGACCAGTCCGTCTTGGACTACCTGGACTACCTGGACCAGTCCGTCTTGGACTACCTGGACCAGTCCGTCTTGAACTACCTGGACCAGTCCGTCTTGGACTACCTGCACCGTTTCGTCTTGGACTACCTGGACCAGTCCGTCTTGGACTACCTGGACCAGTCCGTCTTGGACTACCTGGACCAGTCCGTCTTGGACTACCTGGACCAGTCCGTCTTGGACTACCTGGACCAGTCCGTCTTGGACTACCTGGACCAGTCCGTCTTGGACTACCTGGACCAGTTCGTCTTGGACTACCTGGACCAGTCCATCTTGGACTACCTGGACCAGTTTATCTTGGACTACCTAGACTACCTGGACCAGTCCGTCTTGGACTACCTGGACCAGTTCGTCTTGGACTACCTGGACTACCTGGACCAGTCCGTCTTGGACTACCTGGACCAGTTCGTCTTGGACTACCTTGACCAGTTCGTATTGGACTACCTAGACCAGTCCGTTTTGGACTACCTGGACCAGTCCATTTTGGACTACCTGGACCAGTTCGTCTTGGACTACATGGACCAGTTCGTCTTAAACTACCTGGACTACCTGGACCAGTTCGTCTTGGACTACCTGGACCAGTTCGTCTTGGACTGCCTGGACTAGTTCGTTTTGGACTACCTGGAACAGTTCGTCTTGGACTACCTGGACCAGTTCGTCTTGGACTACCTGGACCAGTCCGTCTTGGACTACCTGGACCAGTTCGTCTTGGACTACCTGGACCAGTTCGTCTTGGACTACCTGGACCAGTTCGTCTTGGACTACCTGGACCAGTTCGTCTTGGACTACATGGACCAGTCCGTCTTGGACTACCTGGACCAGTTCGTCTTGGACTACCTGGACTACCTGGACCAGTCTGTCTTGGACTACCTTGACCAGTCCGTTTTGTACTACCAGGACCAGTCCGTCTCGGACTACCTGGACCAGTTCGTCTTGGACTACCTGGACCAGTCCGTCTTGGACTACCTGGACCAGTCCGTCTTGGACTACCTGGACCAGTCCGTCTTGGACTACCTGGACCAGTCCGTCTTGGACTACCTGGACCAGTTCGTCTTGGACTACCTGGACCAGTTCGTCTTGGACTACCTGGACCAGTTCGTCTTGGACTACCTGGACCAGTCCGTCTTGGACTACCTGGACCAGTCCGTCTTGGACTACCTGGACTAGTTCGTCTTGGACTACCTGGACTACCTGGACCAGTTCGTCTTGGACTACCTGGACTACCTGGACCAGTTCGTCTTGGACTACCTGGACCAGTTCGTCTTGGACTACCTGGACTACCTGGACCAGTTCGTCTTGGACTACCTGGACTACCTGGACCAGTTCGTCTTGGACTACCTGGACCAGTCCGTCTTGGACTACCTGGACCAGTCCGTCTTGGACTACTTGGACCAGTCCATCTTGGACAACTTGGACCAGTCCATCTTGGACTACCTGGACTACCTGGACCAGTTCGTCTTGGACTACCTGGACCAGTTCGTCTTGGACTACCTGGACCAGTCCATCTTGGACTACCTGGACCAGTCCGTCTTGGACTACCTGGACCAGTTCGTCTTGGACTACCTGGACCAGTCCATCTTGGACTACCTGGACTACCTGGACCAGTTCATCTTGGACTACCTGGACCAGTTCGTCTTGGACTACCTGGACCAGTCCATCTTGGACTACCTGGACTAGTCCGTCTTGGACTACCTGGACCAGTCCATCTTGGACTACCTGGACTAGTTCGTCTTGGACTACCTGGGTTGTCTTCAGAGCACCACGGGAGACGGTCGTCTCTTCAACAAAGGTGTTGAGTAGATGTTCGAAACATTCCTGGTAGAGGGCCTATGGATTAGAATATATTCTTCAGCCATGGTGGCTGCAGCATCCAAGGTCTCTACTTGCTGCTCCTCCAAGAATGTCTTCAGATCACCGGACAAACATTCTTTGAAATCTTCTAATAAGACGAGTTGTTCCAGTTGTTCTTTGGTCTCCACCTTCCGTGACGCACACTATTCCTAAATCAGCCGCTCCTTAATACACGCGAACTCCGTAAAGGTGTGTTCTGATGTCTTCTTAAGGTGGCGAAACTTCTGCCTATATGCCTCAGGCACCAACTGGTTGGCCATCAGCACCATCACCTTGACAGTGTCGTAATCACTAGAGTCACCTACCCACAGTGTGGAGTACGTTGTTTGGGCCTTTCCAGTCAGTACGGATTGTATCACAATTGCCAATTGTCTCTTGGCCAGTCTAATGATGCAGCTACCTTCTCGAAAGCAGCGAAGAACTTGCACACCTCCTTTTCATTGAATGTTGGCACCATTTTAATGTTCAGCACTGGGTTGAAACCACTGGTTTCCCTTCTACCACTTAATCTTAGCACTCCCAATTCGTGTTGCCTTTTTCTCTATCTTTCTCTTTCTTTCTTCTCTCCTTTCTTCCATTTCCAAACGTTGCAATTCGATTTCACGTTCCCTCTCTTCTCTTTCTCGTCTTTCTTCTCCTTTTTCTTCCCTCTCTCTTTGTTCTTCTCTTTCTAACTCTAGCTGTTTCTCTTCTCTCTCTCTCATTCTAGCTTTTCTCTTTTCCCTCTTTCTCTCTAGTTCTAGCTTTTTCAATTCTTTTTCACGATGGATTTCTACCTCTCGCATTTTCACAATTAATTCTTTTCTTTCTTTCTTTTAGATATATACAAGAGTTGTTACATTCTTGTACAGCCACTAATACGCCTAGCGTTTCGGGCAGGTCCCTGGAATACGATCCCCGCCGCGAAGAATCGTTTTTTCATCCAAGTACACATTTTACTGTTGCGTTAAACAGAGACTACAGTTAAGGATTTGAGCCCAGTAAATCCTCCCCGGCCAGGATACGAACCCATGACAGCGCTCGCGGAACGCCAGGCGAGTGTCTTACCACTACACCACGGAGACTCATAATTGGCTCACATTAAGTTCACCCGGGTCACTCTCGCCGTCACCACCTTGGTCGTCATTTTCAATGGAAGCCATAACACTTTCTCCTTTACTGTGGACTTCACCTTCCTGCTTGCCGTTAGGTTTAGGTATAAACGGTGTAAATGTCTTTACACCTTTGAGAGGATCTCAACACGATGATCTCTATCATTCACCTTAATCTCAAGGTCGGCACTTATTAACACAAGCTCACACTTACCAAGATGTTTCAACTTGGGAAGGTAGTTCTCCTGGTTTAGGAATTCCTGATCATCGTCCAGAGTAACAATGATCATTTTCTCGGCCATTGTTAACTTTTGAAACGGTGCGCACAATCACGTACCACTGCACTGTTTCCCAACATTGAAAACTACACTTAACACTTACACAGAATGGGAAGTTAAATCTATACAAAGGGGATTGCACGAATTACTTAACCAATTTTATCAAACTTAGCTGACAAGAAGTCGGATCCCGCTGGGGATGCCAATTATGTTACGGCCTGCTTGAGCCAGTAACCGGGTTCCTTCTGCTTAATGGGCCTCAGAGCCTCTTTTATGATCCCACCCCAAGTCAATGGTAAGTTCTTAAGAACTGGCTGAAGCAAGCAATAGTGCAAGGAATAAAGGGAATAAACCAAGACACAATTACACCATCACCAATATATTATCCATCGAAGTATAACTACACTTACGTACACAGTGTCGCTCTCACACAGAACACTCAATATATCTGCAGTGTTCTTCAAAACCCGGTGAGTTCACTATGCTCGAGTATACGTCGTCGTTCAGTGGTAATCATCGGCGAGTTCACCTTCCTCAACATGGGCCAGTCCACACACCGTATCGTCACGGTGTCCCAATACCCCAGATCTGCTCTCCAGAAACACCCTGGCAGAAGTCTCCAGCAACACACTAGCAGCACTTCTCAGCAGACGGCCACTACTGTCGTCTTGTAACTCCTCTTGGGTAAATCCCGGCAACGTGGGTCCACACAACACTGCACAAGTACAACACCTAACACACTGCTTACTATCGACGGCGGCCTCTTGTTCTCTCACAGTACTAAGTCAGCAGTTCTGCACTACCCAAGGTGAAATGATTTCCACAACGCTATAGACACTTCACGTCACCTGTGTCAACATAAAAGTCATTAGCCAGTCAGAAAGTTTACATGGAGAACACAGGATGACAATCTGTCACCGGGGAACTGTGACATGTAATGTGATGCACAATGTTGATGGTGTTGACACAGTTACGTCCTCACCAGAGGTCATCATCATCCACCTCCTCTCCTCAGTGAGGTATGAAACAGGAGCCTTTCACAGACGCCAAACTTCCGCCAATAGATGGCGTCGTCTTCATCTCACGTAATGCCTAGTAGTTGGAGTGCATGTCCATAGATGACGCCGAAGTCGCCACACCTCACTCCATAGAAAGCGTTGATAACGTCACAGTGTAGTTTAGTGGTTCCTGTGTCCTTTCTTTCTTTCTTGTATATTGGGACTACATTGGCTGTCTTCCATTCCTTTGGCAACTTCCACTTTTTCACAGATGAGTCGAAGAATTTATAGGAGGCTCAAGTCCGCAACTACATCTTCCAGTCTCAACAAATACCGTATGTTGCTTACAGTATGTTGGTGGGTGAGTGTTTATGACTCACATGTTGCTTACAGTATGTTGGTGGGTGAGTGTTTATGACTCACATGTTGCTTACAGTAACATGGTGGGTGAATGTTTATGACTCACATGTTGCTTACAGTAACGTGGTGGGTGAGTGTTTATGACTCACATGTTGCTTACAGTAACGTGGTGGGTGAGTGTTTATGACTCACATGTTGCTTACAGTAACGTGGTGGGTGAGTGTTCATGACTCACATGTTGCTTACAGTAACATAGTGGGTGAGTGTTTATGACTCACATGTTGCTTACAGTAACGTGGTGGGTGAGTGTTTATGACTCATATGTTGCTTACAGTAACGTGGTGGGTGAGTGTTTATGACTCATATGTTGCTTACAGTAACGTGGTGGGTGAGTGTTTATGACTCACATGTTGCTTACAGTAACATGATGGGTGAGTGTTTATGCCTCACATGTTGCTTATAGTAACGTGGTGGGTGAGTGTTTATGACTCACATGTTGCTTACAGTAACGTAGTGGGTGAGTGTTTATGGCTCACACGTTGGTTACAGTAACGTGGTGGGTGAGTGTTTATGATTCTTATGTTGGTTACAGTAACATGGTGGGTGAGTGTTTATGACTCACATGTTGCTTACAGTAACGTGGCGGGTGAGTGTTTATGACTCACATGTTGCTTACAGTAACGTGGTGGGTGAGTGTTTATGACTCACATGTTGCTTACAGTAACGTGGTGGGTGAGTGTTTATGACTCACATGTTGGTTACAGTAACGTGGTGGGTGAGTGTTTATGACTCACATGTTGCTTACAGTAACGTGGTGGGTGAGTGTTTATGACTCATATGTTGCTTACAGTAACGTGGTGGGTGAGTGTTTATGACACATATGTTGCTTACAGTAACGTGGTGGGTGAGTGTTTATGACTGACATGTTGCTTACAGTAACGTGGTGGGTGAGTGTTTATGACTCACATGTTGCTTACAGTAACATGGTGGGTGAATGTTTATGACTCACATGTTGCTTACAGTAACATGGTGGGTGAGTGTTTATGACTCATGTGTTGCTTACAGTAACGTGGTGGGTGAGTGTTTATGACTGACATGTTGCTTACAGTAACGTGGTGGGTGAGTGTTTATGACTCACATGTTGCTTACAGTAACGTGGTGGGTGAGTGTTTATGACTCACATGTTGCTTACAGTAACGTGGTGGGTGAGTGTTTATGACTCATATGTTGCTTACAGTAACGTGGTGGGTGAGTGTTTATAACTCATATGTTGCTTACAGTAACGTGGTGGGTGAGTGTTTATGACTCACATGTTGCTTACAGTAACGTGGTGGGTGAGAGTTTATGACTCACACGTTGGTTACAGTAACGTGGTGGGTGAGTGTTTATGACTCACATGTTGCTTACAGTAACGTAGTGGGTGAGTGTTTATGACTCACACGTTGGTTACAGTAACGTGGTGGGTGAGTGTTTATGATTCTTATGTTGGTTACAGTAACGTGGTGGGTGAGTGTTTATGACTCACACGTTGGTTACAGTAACGTGGTGGGTGAGTGTTTATGATTCTTATGTTGGTTACAGTAAGGCAGTGGATGCGTGCTTATGGTCCGAATGTTATGTTAAGTTAGATACAATGTGTTTTACAACTTCATCTGTGTCGTATAACCTCACCTTCAATTAAAATCGGATTTAATTTGTAACGTTTTAATGAAGTACACACCAAATCAGCACTTGCATGCTTACAGGAATGTCTGAGTGACTGTTTGTGTGTGTGTGTGCTAATTATGCCTGGACCATACATATATAAACATCATTTACGTTACTTTCACTTATTGAAGCACTTTTCAAAGTTCATGAACAGTAATAATTCAACAAATATTATTCATATTCAGTTAACTTATTATTTATTTGTTAACTCACTAACCCTCACAAAACAAGCAACACGGTATATTTCATTTTGCTTATCAGATTCTTGGTGTTTATGCAAGATAAGATCTGTGTTTATGAAAGAGTAATCAGAAGCCGTCGTAGCCCAGCTGTCGGAGCGTCCTCCGCGGCCTCGTAGCCCAGCTGTGGGAGCGTCCTCCGCGGCCTCGTAGCCCAGCTGTGGGAGCGTCCTCCGCGGCCTCGTAGCCCAGCTGTGGGAGCGTCCTCCGCGGCCTCGTAGCCCAGCTGTGGGAGCGTCCTCCGCGGCCTCGTAGCCCAGCTGTGGGAGCGTCCTCCGCGGCCTCGTAGCCCAGCTGTGGGAGCGTCCTCCGCGGCCTCGTAGCCCAGCTGTGGGAGCGTCCTCCGCGGCCTCGTAGCCCAGCTGTGGGAGCGTCCTCCGCGGCCTCGTAGCCCAGCTGTGGGAGCGTCCTCCGCGGCCTCGTAGCCCAGCTGTGGGAGCGTCCTCCGCGGCCTCGTAGCCCAGCTGTGGGATCGTCCTCCGCGGCCTCGTAGCCCAGCTGTGGGAGCGTCCTCCGCGGCCTCGTAGCCCAGCTGTGGGATCGTCCTCCGCGGCCTCGTAGCCCAGCTGTGGGAGCGTCCTCCGCGGCCTCGTAGCCCAGCTGTGGGAGCGTCCTCCGCGGCCTCGTAGCCCAGCTGTCGGAGCGTCCTCCGTGGCCTCGTAGCCCAGCTGTGGGAGCGTCCTCCGCGGCCTCGTAGCCCAGCTGTGGGAGCGTCCTCCGCGGCCTCGTAGCCCAGCTGTGGGAGCGTCCTCCGCGGCCTCGTAGCCCAGCTGTGGGATCGTCCTCCGCGGCCTCGTAGCCCAGCTGTGGGAGCGTCCTCCGCGGCCTCGTAGCCCAGCTGTGGGAGCGTCCTCTGCGGCCTCGTAGCCCAGCTGTGGGAGCGTCCTCCGCGGCCTCGTAGCCCAGCTGTGGGAGCGTCCTCCGCGGCCTCGTAGCCCAGCTGTGGGAGCGTCCTCCGCGGCCTCGTAGCCCAGCTGTGGGAGCGTCCTCCGCGGCCTCGCAGTCCGGAGTTCCACCCACATGTCAAAAGACGTCTTCTTTTACTGTTCACGTAAAAATTATTATTTTTTCTCTTTTTCATAAGATGTGAGTATTAATTTGGAAAGAAATAAAGTAAATTATCGTTCAGTCTAAAGAGAAAATTGGAGATATATTAATAATATGAACTGTATAATATAAAATAAAAAATAATATAAAACTGTATATGAATAATATTTCTTAAATTGTTACTGTTCATGAACTTTGGAATGTGTTTGAATACGTGAAAGTAACGTAAATGATGTCTATATATATGTATTGTCCAGACATAATTAGCACACACACACACACACACACACACACACACACACACACACACACACACACACACACACACACACACATACACATACACATACACACACACACACACACACACACACACACACACACACACACACAACACACACACACACACACACACAACAAACACACACACTACGGTTGACGGTTGAGAGGCGGGACCAAAGAGCCAGAGCTCAACCCCCGCAAGCACAACTAGGTGAGTACTAATGCAAACAGTCAATCAGATATTCAAATAAGCATGCAAGTGCTGATTTGATGTTTAATTCAATTGAACGTTACAAATTAAATCACATTTTCAATATGATTTAATGAATCAGACGACGTAGTAAAACTCATTGTATCTATCTTTATTATAACATTCGGCCCACAAGCACTCAACCACTGCCTTACAGTATCCAACATAAGAATCATAAACATTCATCCACCAGGTAACTGTAAGCAACATATGAGTCACAAAAGCTTACCGACCACATTAATGTAAGCAACATGTGACTCAAACACTCATCCACCACCATATGTGGTGGTGGATGCAACATATGAGTCATGAACATTCATCCACACGTTAATGTAAGCAACAAATGGAATATGTGAGGAGTGAAAGATGTAGCTGCGGACTTGAGCCTCCCATTAACTCTTCGACTCATCACTGAAAAAGAGGGAGTTGCCAAAGGAATGGAAGACAGCCAATGTAGTGCCAATGTGCCAGAATGAAAGGACACAGGAGCCACTAAACTACACAGTAGCTTCATTATCGACCATTCTCAGTTAGGCGCTAGAGAAGCTTCCAAGGAAACGTCCTGGAACACTTGAAAACGGAAGATTTCTCTCAAAAGCACCAGCGTGGATTCAGTTAAGGCAGATAATGCCCTACGAATTTAAAGTGTTATGTTATATATAAATGATAAAATTAAGGGAAGAAGGGTTAGCTGCCGTTATTTTCATTGATAACCTACAAACGTGTAACACAGTTCCATTTAGTAGGTCCCCATCCCAAAATTGAAGACCAGGATTTCATAACTAAAGAAGTGCTGGTGTGGAGGAGAGAACATTGTGAGGAGATGTAGAATCTCCTCAGCTAGTTTTCCTAGTTTCTAGAATAGGCTAGTCGCTATAGGGACTCTAGAAACTGAAGCTTTCAAATTTACATATGCTTGTTGGGTGTCATATGAAAGCTTATGTTAAATGCTGTCAGTTAAAACTAATTAGAGATCTGTGATTGCTCTGTAGAGAGAATTACAGCAAAATTTTCCTGTTCTGTGAAACAGAGAGATTGGGAGAGTGGGGTGAGATGGTAGTATGACTCAAAAAAACGTTACGGGTGGGGGGGACAGTGGGGGAACGTTGCCTTCCCCCCCCCCCACCAAGGGAGACGTTGAGACGTTGTGTTAGGCCTCACCCTCCTTGTGACGTCACGCCACGCCACAGGCGAGGGGCACTTGTGATTGGTCTAGGCACCCCTGCTCCTATGCCGAGTTTTGGAGCGAAGAGCTGTTATTGGAAGCGGCATGAGGAACAGTGCCGGCTTCCTGCTGATTGGTCAAGACAAGGTAGGGGGAGAAATATGGGGATGTGAGTCTCTCTAGCCCGCCATGAGTTTAGTTTGAATTGGGCAGCCAGGGTATAAGCAGTGTCTAGGTGGGGGGGTGGCAGGCCTGCCACCCCCCCACCACCGTTATCGCTCCTGTCGTGCAGTTTATTCATATTGCATGGCACTCCAGCCACCTGGGTGTGTCGAAGCCCAAATTTGCGAGAAACTGGGACTTGGACTTTGAATTCCGCCCGACGTCGTCCATGGGGTAGGTGACGCCGGCCAGTGTCACCCTTGTCACCCCAGTGTAAGAGCGAGTCATGCTCTAGTGTGTTGGGGGTAGTGGTGATTCCCCAGCCACATGTGTGTATGCCACGCAGCCACCCAGGCCGCCCTCTGGCCGCCCGCGGCCACCCGCCGCCCGCCCAGCCACCCACCCACCTTACCCCGCGCGCGAGCAGCCCGGGTGGGGTGGGGTGCTGTGACGTCACGCGCCACCCGTGGCCACCCTCCTGAAGGCCATGCGGTGGCCACATGTTAGGCCACCACCTTTGGCCACCCCCTTGGCCACATTCCCAGGACAGCCTAAGGCCACATCTTGTCGACGCACGAGGAGCAAGCTAAGTGTTGACAGCCAGGTGGTAAGGACCTGGGAAATGAGAAAATTGTGTGGAAGGAAACGGAGTACTTTAACAGTGTATAACAGGGTCTCAGTATTAAGAGAATAAGAGAAAAGTTGTGTGGGCCCCTAGCCCGGCCAGGCTAGGGAAGCAGCTGAGACACCTGTCAGTGGCACGCCCAGGTGACTGTGGGGCAGTACCTGGAGAGGGAAATTGTCACAGTAAATCATGCAGTGATATAATTATATATATCTGTAGATATATGGTTGTGTGTAGACTGACTCGAGTTTGGGACCAGTGTAGTAAATCATCATATAAATGATCCAGTCTGTCGATTCTGTATAATCGTCCAGCCTTGGTTAGTGCCATGGTACCTCATTGTGTAATTAGGCCAGGTTAGAGTTAATTAAGCAGGCCCGTGGGGCAGGGTTATTAGTGGATATCCTGAGGTCTGTATATTGTCCTGGTGATTAATTTGCATTGTTTATGGAGGCCATTTCCATATGTTTCATTTGCATGTTGCATGTATTATGTTGTGTGGTGAGTCAGTAGATGTGATCGCTGACTGATTGCCTAATGATGTCATTAGCATGGGGGGCATGCTGACGGTATCATTATGTGCAGGTTTGTGCAGTGGTATCAGGTATACGTTATTACTGTCCTAGGAACTGTGTTGAGGATTTAAAGGGACCCTTTGAGTATTCAGGGAAATTCTCAGTCACTTAATGGGAGCGAGCAATTTGTTAATTTGCCTAATTATGGGAGAATTAGTGCCAGCTGTCCGCGTAGAGCGACGGTGCCTTATATTAACGTAAATTGTCTTGCTGAAGCCACCGGGATCGGGTGATCTTTTGCAACGTTTGCAAGATTAGAGGGGCAGTAATATGGGGATACCTTGATTGTTGCAAAACCGTGTGTCATTACTGTGTGGGCATAGTAATTAACAAGTTGCAGTAATCGCAACCGTATGTGGGCAGTGCTATTTTATGTTGTTGTGCATGCCATTATATGTGTGACCTATGTAACCTTAGGGTTACTTTGTTTCTTTAAGTTGTGTTGAGAACTTGAGGATTCAGTGAGTTAATTAGGGTAATTAACTGGATAAGGGGGTGCACATTTGAAGTTGTTGAATGAGTGAGGGCTGTTATGGGAGAACAGTGTTGAACTTGAGCTTGTGGGAATACGTTTCCGGTGCAATTAATTGTCCGTGTGACAATTAATTGACCACTCTAGCTAATTATGTAATTAGCATTCTCATCATGAATTCACGTAGTGGGAGAGGATCTGTCAGAGTCTGTCAGTGATAGTGTTAACGTCAGTTGCTCGAGACTAACTGCCTTTCAGGGTTGGGGCAATTAGTGGCTCATGATAATTAGTGGAGTAATTAACGTCTGGAGTCTTGAGGACTCAGATGACTCGGTAAAGCGAGGTCATGGGGTTAGCATAATACGTTATATTAATCATATTCTGTCTGGTGACAGTGGATTAAGTTGCACTCATTGTTAATTAGTAATTAACTCCTCTTCCGTGAATTCACAGTGTTTGATGAGACTGCTTAGGCAGTGCGGAGTGAGACGTATTTATGTATGATTAATTATCGGTCCTGGTGACAGTTAATTAATTGCTCGAGGTTAATTAGGGTAATTAGCACTCATTAGTAAGTAAAAGTAATTAATGATACACAGACTGTTGAGAAGCCACCCACTTGGGGTAGGCTTAGTTAACATAACTCAATTGGGATGTAATTAGTGGTCCGTTTGACCTTAATTAAGAATTACTCACTGAATACTTGCAAGGAGTCAAGTGTGATGTAATTTAAGAGTTTGAGTTATTGTGGCAAGAGGACTTGTGTTAACGTAGAGTACTATCATGTTGTTGTCTAGCGTGAGACACTTGTTGTGATTAAAGTAGTACTTGTTGCTGACTGCTGTGATCAGTCAATTTCCATCATTATTCACATAATCAATGTTGTAATTGATTAAGGCAATTTCTTTGGTTATCGTCTAGTGACGAGGGTAAAGTAACTTAGGGATGAGTGGAGCTGTGTCCCAGAATCCCACCTTGCCTGACTTTGTTCACTTTAGTTGTGATAGGGGGAGTCACTGTTGGACTACCGCCTGGTACGGGGGTCGCTCCTGTTGGGCGGGAGGACCTTAAGCTAGTGATTAGAGTAGCTGCCACTNCACAGCAACTTCATTATCGGCTATTCTCAGTTAGACGCTAGAGAAGCTTACAAGGAAACGTCTCTTGGAACACTTAAAAGTTTAGATTTCACTCAAAACAGAACATTCAACTGATCGTTGACCCTTTAGGTCGGCCCCACACACCATCCAATAGTCGGAACAATATGAAAAGTAATAAGCACCATGACTATTACGATGACCCCCAAACTGCTTACTTTGAAACGCACTGCCAGACGAGTTGGACTTGCATATAGAGACACCCATACGCCAGCAATGCTCAAGCTCTTTCAGAAAACCCTAGCCAAGGCGAAGGAGCGCATGGCAGAGCTCAGGCAAGATAACTGGAAACTTTTGTTAACAGTCTGAGCTCTCACACCCCCCCCCCCTCAGCCAGGCGAGGAAGGATATTAAAAAAATAAAGGGGTAATATCGGCCAAGTGTCACCCCTCATCCTCTACACAGAGCAAAGAAGTTTGTCAATGCTTGGGCAACCACTTCAAGCTTCAATAATATTTCTGCAGACACACAATTCAGATTAAATGCTGGTTATGGTGATCGACAGAGGCTCGTTGTTACGGCCTGCTTGAGCCATTAACCGGGTTCTTTCTGCTTAATGTGCCTTAGAGCCTCTCTATGATCCCACCCCAGTCAATGGTAAGTTATCAAGAATTGGCGATAGCAAGTAATTGTGCAAGGAATAAATGGTGGAAAACAAGACTCAATAACACCTTCACCAATATATTATCTATTGAAGTATAACTATACTTATGTACAGTGTCTCTTGCACACAGAGCACGTCACATATCTGCAGTGTTCTTCAAAACCCGGTGAGTTCACCATCTTCAAGTATACGTCGTCCACGTTCAATATCAATCACTGGTGAGTTCACTTTCCTCAACATGGGCCAGTCCACACACCGTATCGTCACGGTGTCCCAATACCCCACATCTGCTCTCCAGAAACACACAGGCAGAGGGCTTCAGCAACACGCTGACTGGGGTCATAAAATCACTTTCAGGGGACTCTAACATCCTGGTAGAAGTTTCTGGCAACACACTAGCAGCACTTTTCAGCAAACGACTAGTACTCTCGCCTTGTAACTCCTCTTGGGTAACCCGGGTACGTTAGTCCAAACACTCCACAAGTACAACAGTCAACACACTGTCTACTACTGACGGCGGCCTCTTGTCCTTTCACAGGAACAAGTCAGGAATTCGGGACTGCCCGAGAAGAACCGATTTCCACAGCACAATAGACTCTTCATGTCACCTTTGTGAATATAAAAGTCATTAGCCAGACAGAAAGTATACAGGGAAAAAATAGGATGGCAACTTTTCACCGGGGAACTGTGAAATGTAATCGAATGCACATTGTAGATGGCGTTGATATCGTTACTTCACTCACCAGAGGTCACCATCATCGACCTCACCTCCTAACTGAGGTATGAAACAGGAGCTTTCACAGACTCCTCACCTCCGCCAACAGATGGCGTTATCTTCGTCTCACTTAATGCCTTGGAGTTGGAGTACAGGTACATTGACGGCGTTGATATCACCACACCTCCCCACCAAAAATAGTTTGGTTTGGTTTCTAAAAATAAAATAACCCAAATTAGTATTTTGAAATAAAACAAATCAATCTTATGCAGAGTGACTACCAATGTGAGGAGAAAGTGGTGCTCCAGGAGCTGTACCAGTAGGGATGCCTTGGACACAGTGAACACCAAGACCACAGGCGATGGTCTGACTGACGGGCCTGTCAGGAGCGGGTCCACCTTGGACGTCTTGGTTAATGTAAGTACTGAGGCTATGAGGAAGATCGACAAACTGAGACAAACTGCCAGTACCTCCCTGAGCAGCGGTACCGCTGGTGGCTGATTGTTGCAGAATGTCCGTTGGTTGCAGAAGGTGTTTCCTGTACCGGTCTGGCTGTCCCCCAGGGAGACAGCAATCTGGAATACAGGAAGTAGACGACTTTGGCTACCAGGTACAGGCCTGGAGATAAGTACCAGTGTTTTGACCGATGACTAGGTTCACTCGTGTTCCCACGGTGACAGTCTGTACGCTGAAGGAAGTCAGGGTCACGGCCACGCTGTTGAAGGTCTGGTCGGTGACAGTAAAGCTGGGTCGATGGTGATACCTTGGGTGACAGTGGGGGGTGAATAGGACGTTCACTCTTCTAACTTCACGGCTGTCAACATTCCTTATAATGTTGGCACCTCGCTCACTAGTTACACAAGGTACATTAACCTGGCTAGACCTGTCCTCGTCGTTATACCGGTATTTGACTACCAACATCCTCAATCACTTCTTGGTCATCCTCTTGCGATAACCCTCGTCACTGGGCGAATGTCCCATCCCTGACACCGCTTCACCATGCCTACGTGTACCAGCATCTGGTCCGTCCACTGCTCCTCGGTCATCGCTAATGGTCCTCTCACCGTGTGACTATATGCCATCTCCAACGGAGATGATCCCAGAGACTCACTCGGCACAGATACTATGGCAAACAGGAAAAACACTTAAGATACCGAAGAAATATCTGGCTAGATGATGAACAACTTACGAAAGCTGCAGTGCCCATGACGGGCTGTTTCCATCAGCCTGGTTCGGAACATGGAGGGCACAACAACCTGTGTACACACACCTGAGGTGTGGGGAGTTGTTGGTCGGTTCCGTGGGCACCGCACCTTATCTTTCCGGAAGTACGAGTCACCTGCCGTTGCACCAGACTCCAGGGCATCTGTGGGTGCTAGCACTTGGGTTTCCTTCTCCTGCTCAGTGATCCAGGTCGCTCTAATCCAGTGCTTCGGTTCAGGGGTAGAGTCAAGAGTGTTGGATGGAGTGTTGTCGTCAACCTGTAGGGTAGATGTAGGGTTAAACACATCATTGTCATTTACTCTCAACTGTGTCTGCACCTAGGATCAGGTTTGGTAGTGCTTCTTCAGGTCTTACCACCTTTTCACCCGGATCGTCCCCAACCATGGGATGCCTACTGTCCAAACCCAAAGCTAAGTCATTGGCCAGTATGACCTCTAACCCCTCTATAGGAAAATGATCTACTACTGCCAAAGTGCACTTGCCATTGAAATATGGCGATACAAAATGTACTTCTACCAAGGGGGCAACATACCAAGTCGAGGGAACCCACCTAACATAACCCTTTGTTTCCCATCAGTAAGCACTTCCACTATCTCTGGGAATCACTACAATAATCACTATCACTACGTTTTCTCTCTATTAGTCCCTAGAGACTGTGTGTCTCCTGGTGGTGTCACACAACTCACCAGCATAACCTCCCTATGTGGGTCGTTACCTGTCCTGCTTCTACACTTAGCAGATATGTGCCCTTTCTGCCCGCAGGTCCAACACACTATGTCTCTCCTAGGACCAGTCCGGGACTACCTGGACCAGTCCGTCTTGGACTACCTGGACCAGTCCGTCTTGGACTACCTGGACCAGTCCGTCTTGGACTACCTGGACCAGTCCGTCTTGGACTACCTGGACCAGTCCGTCTTGGACTACCTGGACCAGTCCGTCTTGGACTACCTGGACCAGTCCGTCTTGGACTACCTGGACCAGTCCGTCTTGGACTACCTGGACCAGTCCGTCTTGGACTACCTGGACCAGTCCGTCTTGGACTACCTGGACCAGTCCGTCTTGGACTACCTGGACCAGTCCGTCTTGGACTACCTGGACCAGTCCGTCTGGACTACCTGGACCAGTCCGTCTTGGACTACCTGGACCAGTTCGTCTTGGACTACCTGGACCAGTTCGTCTTGGACTACCTGGACCAGTCGTCTTGGACTACCTGGCCTACCTGGACCAGTCCGTCTTGGACTACCTGGACCAGTTCGTCTTGGACTACCTGGACCAGTTCGTCTTGGACTACCTGGACCAGTCCGTCTTGGACTACCTGGACCAGTCCGTCTTGGACTACCTGGACCTTCCGTCTTGGACTACCTGGACCAGTCCGTCTTGGACTACCTGGACCAGTCCGTCTTGGACTACCTGGACCAGTCGTCTTGGACTACCTGGACCAGTCCGTCTTGGACTACCTGGACCAGTCCGTCTTGGACTACCTGGACCAGTCCGTCTTGGACTACCTGGACCAGTCCGTCTTGGACTACCTGGACCAGTCCGTCTTGGACTACCTGGACCAGTCCGTCTTGGACTACCTGGACCAGTCCGTCTTGGACTACCTGGACCAGTCCGTCTTGGACTACCTGGACCAGTCCGTCTTGGACTACCTGGACCAGTCCGTCTTGGACTACCTGGACCAGTCCGTCTTGGACTACCTGGACCAGTCGTCTTGGACTACCTGGACCAGTTCGTCTTGGACTACCTGGACCAGTCCGTCTTGGACTACCTGGACCAGTCGTCTTGGACTACCTGGACCCGTCCTTCTTGGACTACCTGGACCAGTCCGTCTTGGACTACCTGGACCAGTCCGTCTTGGACTACCTGGACCAGTTCGTCTTGGACTACCTGGACCAGTCGTCTTGGACTACCTGGACCTTCGTCTTGGACTACCTGGACCAGTCCGTCTTGGACTACCTGGACCAGTTCGTCTTGGACTACCTGGACCAGTCCGTCTTGGACTACCTGGACCAGTCCGTCTTGGACTACCTGGACCAGTCCGTCTTGGACTACCTGGACCAGTTCGTCTTGGACTACCTGGACCAGTCCGTCTTGGACTACCTGGACCAGTTCGTCTTGGACTACCTGGACCAGTTCGTCTTGGACTACCTGGACCAGTTCGTCTTGGACTACCTGGACCAGTTCGTCTTGGACTACCTGGACTACCTGGACCAGTTCGTCTTGGACTACCTGGACCAGTCCGTCTTGGACTACCTGGACCAGTCCGTCTTGGACTACCTGGACCAGTTCGTCTTGGACTACCTGGACCAGTTCGTCTTGGACTACTGGACTACCTGGACCAGTCCGTCTTGGACTACCTGGACCAGTTCGTCTTGGACTACCTGGACTAGTTTTGACCAGTTCTCAACTACCTGGACCAGTCCGTCTTGGACTACCTGGACCAGTCCGTCTTGGACTACCTGGACCAGTTCGTCTTGGACTACCTGGACCAGTTCGTCTTGGACTACCTGGACCAGTTCGTCTTGGACTACCTGGACCAGTTCGTCTTGGACTACCTGGACCAGTTCGTCTTGGACTACCTGGACCAGTCCGTCTTGGACTACCTGGACCAGTCCGTCTTGGACTACCTGGACCAGTCCGTCTTGGACTACCTGGACCAGTTCGTCTTGGACTACCTGGACCAGTTCGTCTTGGACTACCTGGACCAGTCCGTCTTGGACTACCTGGACCAGTCCGTCTTGGACTACCTGGACCAGTTCGTCTTGGACTACCTGGACTACCTGGACCAGTTCGTCTTGGACTACCTGGACTACCTGGACCAGTTCGTCTTGGATTACCTGGACTACCTGGACCAGTCCGTCTTGGACTACCTGGACCAGTCCGTCTTGGACTACCTGGACCAGTCCGTCTTGGACTCCTGGACTACCTGGACCAGTTCGTCTTGGACTACCTGGACCAGTTCGTCTTGGACTACCTGGACCAGTCCGTCTTGGACTACCTGGACCAGTCCGTCTTGGACTACCTGGACCAGTTCGTCTTGGACTACCTGGACCAGTCCGTCTTGGACTACCTGGACCAGTCCGTCTGGACTACCTGGACCAGTCCGTCTTGGACTACCTGGACCAGTCCGTCTTGGACTACCTGGACCAGTCCGTCTTGGACTACCTGGACCAGTCCGTCTTGGACTACCTGGACCAGTCCGTCTTGGACTACCTGGACCAGTCCGTCTTGGACTACCTGGACCAGTCCGTCTGGACTACCTGGACCAGTCCGTCTTGGACTACCTGGACCAGTCCGTCTTGGACTACCTGGACCAGTCCGTCTTGGACTACCTGGACCAGTCCGTCTTGGACTACCTGGACCAGTCCGTCTTGGACTACCTGGACCAGTCCGTCTTGGACTACCTGGACCAGTCCGTCTTGGACTACCTGGACCAGTTCGTCTTGGACTACCTGGACCAGTCCGTCTTGGACTACCTGGACCAGTCCGTCTTGGACTACCTGGACCAGTCCGTCTTGGACTACCTGGACCAGTTCGTCTTGGACTACCTGGACCAGTTCGTCTTGGACTACCTGGACCAGTTCGTCTTGGACTACCTGGACTACCTGGTCCGTCTTGGACTACCTGGACCAGTTCGTCTTGGACTACCTGGACCAGTTCGTCTTGGACTACCTGGACCAGTCCGTCTTGGACTACCTGGACCAGTCCGTCTTGGACTACCTGGACCAGTCCGTCTTGGACTACCTGGACCAGTTCGTCTTGGACTACCTGGACCAGTCGTCTTGGACTACCTGGACCAGTCCGTCTTGGACTACCTGGACCAGTCCGTCTTGGACTACCTGGACCAGTCCGTCTTGGACTACCTGGACCAGTCCGTCTTGGACTACCTGGACCAGTCCGTCTTGGACTACCTGGACCAGTCCGTCTTGGACTACCTGGACCAGTTCGTCTTGGACTACCTGGACCAGTCGTCTTGGACTACTGGACTACCTGGACCAGTCCGTCTTGGACTACCTGGACCAGTCCGTCTTGGACTACCTGGACCAGTTCGTCTTGGACTACCTGGACCAGTCCGTCTTGGACTACCTGGACCAGTCCGTCTTGGACTACCTGGACCAGTCGTCTTGGACTACCTGGACCAGTCCGTCTTGGACTACCTGGACCAGTCCGTCTTGGACTACCTGGACCAGTCCGTCTTGGACTACCTGGACCAGTCCGTCTTGGACTACCTGGACCAGTCCGTCTTGGACTACCTGGACCAGTCCGTCTTGGACTACCTGGACCAGTCCGTCTTGGACTACCTGGACCAGTCCGTCTTGGACTACCTGGACCAGTCCGTTTTGGACTACCTGGACCAGTCCGTCTTGGACTACCTGGACCAGTCCGTCTTGGACTACCTGGACCAGTCCGTCTTGGACTACCCTGGACCAGTCGTCTTGGACTACCTGGACCAGTCCGTCTGGACTACCTGGACCAGTCCGTCTTGGACTACCTGGACCAGTTCGTCTTGGACTACCTGGACCAGTTCGTCTTGGACTACCTGGACCAGTCCGTCTTGGACTACCTGGACCAGTCCGTCTTGGACTACCTGGACCAGTCCGTCTTGGACTACCTGGACCAGTCCGTCTTGGACTACCTGGACCAGTTCGTCTTGGACTACCTGGACCAGTCCGTCTTGGACTACCTGGACCAGTCCGTCTTGGACTACCTGGACCAGTCGTCTTGGACTACCTGGACCAGTCCGTCTTGGACTACCTNAAGAGGTTAGGTTAAGGGGTGAAGAATAAGAACAATTATAACAAACATAATAAATACAACTTATGAGCAACTTGAGAACTTTAACAATTAACCCTTGAAATGCAAAAATGACCATTTGAGAAATTAACCTTGAAACGAGTAAATGCCCATATATAACAAAAATCATTTGAAATGCATAAACACCCAATCTTTAACAAATAGCACTTGAAATGTATTAAATGACCATTTGAGAAATTATCCCTTGAAACGAACAAATGAATGAGGCATTGATTGATGAAACACAAACGACAAGCAGGTATATTTATGTAAGTTAGGTGGTGTCTGGTTGGGTGAGTTAGGCTAGGTAAGTTAGTTATGTCAGTTTGGGTAAGCAGTTTGGGTATGTAAGGTTACGTTAAGTAATTTACTTTAAGTTAGGTTTGGTTAAGTTATGATAGGTTAAGTTAGGATAGGTTAAGTTACATTAAGTTAGGTTAGGTTGCGCTAAGTTAAGTTAGGTAAGGTAAGGTAAGTTAAGTTAGGTTAAGCTAAGTTAGGTAAGGTTAGGTTAGGTTATGCAAGTTAAGTTAGGTTACATTAGGTTAGGTTATGCAAGTTAAGTTAGGTTAGGTTGCGCTAAGTTAGGTAGGGTAAGGTAAGTTAAGTTAGGTTAAGCTAAGTTAGGTAAGGTTTGGTTAGGTTAGGTTATGCAAGTTAAGTTAGGTTACATTAGGTTAGGTTATGCAAGTTAAGTTAGGTTAGGTTATGCAAGTTGAGTTAGGTTAAGTTAGGATAGGTTAGGTAAGTTAGGTTAGGTTAGGTAAGGTTAGGTTAGGTTATGCAAGTTAAGTTAGGTTACATTAGGTTAGGTTGTGCAAGTTAAGTTAGGTTAGGTTACACTAAGTTAAGTTAGGTAGGGTAAGGTAAGTTAGGTTAGGCTAGGTTACGTTACGTTAGGTTATGTTAGGTTATGCAAGTTAGGTTAGGATAGGTTGGGTTAAGTTAGGATAGGTAAAGTTAGGTTAGGTTAAGTTATGCAAGCTAAGATATGTTAAGCTAAGTTAGGTTAGGTTAGGTTACGTTAAGTTAGGATTGGTTGGGTTAAGTTAGGATAGGTAAAGTTAGGTTAGGTTAAGTTATGCAAGCTAAGATATGTTAAGCTAAGTTAGGTAAGGTTAGGTTAGGTTATGCAAGTTAGGTTAGGTTAGGTTACGTTAAGTTAGGATAGGTTGGGTTAAGTTAGGATAGGTAAAGTTAGGTTAGGCTAGGTTAGGTTACGTTAGGTTAGGTAAGGTTCGTTAAGTTAGGTTAGGTTATGCAAGTTAAGTTAGGATAGGTTAAGTTAGTTAGGGTAGGTAAATTAGATTAAGTTAGGTAAGTTAGGTTAGGCTAGGTTAGGTTAGGTTTAGGTTTATGCAGTGTTTTCAGAGAATTGTTTTAAGGTAAGTTAACAGAAATGTAAGTAAGTTTGACATGAAAAGCTGAACTAGTTACATATTGGAGAGAAATTTTATGCCTGAAGATATCTTAGAGAACAACATTGATGTCTTGAAGTATAACTTGTTGGAAGAAGGAGAGTTTCTTGATGAACGAAGGGGAGTTAGAAATTACCTTTGACGACTCTAAGAAAAACTTTGATGAACGAAAGTGAGTTAGAGATTACCATTGATTACATTGAAATAACTTTTGCTAGCTCTGAGAATAACTTTGATGACTTAGAGAACAACTTTTGCTAGGTCTGTGAATAAACTTTTATGACATAGAGATAACTTTTATGACATTGACATAATTTTGCTAGCTCTGCGATTAACTTTGACGAGTTAGAGATTAACTTTGAGGATATGAGAGTAAATTTTGATGTCTCTGAGAATAACTTTATGAACAAAGATGATTTGGAAAGTTTCTCTGATGAACGAATGTGACTTAGAGATTAACTTTGATGACTTAGAGAGTACAATTGATGTCTCTGAGAATAACTTTGAGAACAAAGAAGTTTTGGAAAGTTTCTCTGATGAGCGAATAAGACTTAGAGATTAACTTTGATGACTTTGAGAGTACAATTGATGTCTCTGAGAATAACTTTGATGAACAAAGAAGTTTTGGAAAGTTTCTCTGATGAGCGAATGTGACTTAGAGATTATCTTTGATGACTTTGAGAACAACTTTGGAGACATAGAGAATAACTTTGATGACATTGAGAACAACTTTGAAGCCTTAGAGAACAACTTTGATGAACGAAGATGTCTTAGAAAGCTTCTGCGATGAACGAAAGGTTATTTAGAGAATAACATTTTATGACTGAGATTAACTTTTGATGACAGAGAATAATTTTAATGTCATTGGGAATAACTTTTATGACTTAGAGAATAACTTTAATGAACGAAGATGTCTTGGAAAGTTTCTCCGACGACTGAGATTAACTTTTGATAGCTCTGAGAATAACTTTTGATGACTGAGAAAGACTTTGATGTCTCTGAGAATATCTTTGATAACTTTGAGATTATCTCTGAGGACATGAAAGTACCTTTTGATGACTGAGATTAACTTTTGATAGCTCTGAGAATAACTTTTGTAGCACTGGGAAAACTTTCGGTGACATAGAGAATAACTTTGATGTCTCTGAGAATAACTTTTATGGATGAAGATGTCTGAGAATAACTTTTGATAGCTCTGAGATTAACTTTTGTTTACATGAGAAGTATTTTGTTTGTGTCTTTGATGTATTGAAGAGTATATTTTGATGTCTCTGAGAATAACTTCTAGAACAACTGTGATGACCAAGATTAACTTTTGAGTACGTGAAAATACCTTATTGACGACTTCGAGAATACCTTTGATGACTCTGAGAATAATTTTGATAGCTCTGAGAATAACTTTTATGCCTTAGATGTTAACTTTAGATGTCTCTGAGAATAACTTTTGTGGACATGAGTAGTATTTAACGATTTTGAGTGTGTCTTTGATTGTGTCATTGATGTATCGAAGAGTGTCTTTGATTTCTCGAAGAGTAACTTTGGTCTCTCTGAGAGTGTCTTTAGTGTCTCGAGAGGTGTCTTTGACGTCTTATAGGATGTCTTTGATGTCCTAAATGATGTCTTTGAGTGCAACTTTTATGTCTCGAAGAGTGTCTTTGACTATATTTCTTACTTAACGACATATAATTTAGTTAGGAACAATGATGAATATAACTATTTTAGCGAAGTGAAAGGTTACTTTAATTAAGAACAGTGTTGGAAAGAGTCTACACTTGACTATTTTTAGCGAAGCGAAAGGTTACTTTAGTTAAGAATAGTGTTGAACGAGATTAATCCTGACTGTTTTCTGTTGATTGACAAGTAATTTTTAGTTAAGAAGTTACAAGAAAAGTCTGTCTTGGTAAATTTGGTACTGAATAAAGGGTAGATTTCTTTAAGAACAGTTTTGTGAGGAACATTTTGAAATCATGGAGAACAAGAATATTGAGTATAAAAGTTGAACAGGCCGCATGTGAGGAACATGAAAACATGAAATAAACACAGAGAACATGTAAAAGAAGGTGATGAAGAAAGAGAAATTGTGAGGAACATGAATAAAATTGTACAGAGAACATGAGATGAGAATGAGAAGAACATAGCGAACTTTGGGAAATATGAACTGGAAGAGATTATGAAAACATGTAGGAGATTGAGAGGAACATATGGGGAATATGGCAAAGAACATAGAAACATGTAAGAAATGTTAATGAATACTGTGAACATGAATACTGAGTATAAAAGTTGTACAGAGAACATATGATGTACATGAAAACATGAAGAAGAACACAGTGAATGTAGAAAAAAAAATATGCAAATACAGTATGATTATTGAAGGTTTGGATAAGTTGTGGATGAGAAGGTAATGTAGGGAAAGGGTAAGGAGAGATTTTTGACCGTGCGATTATTGCTTTACTCGGGTAAACAAAAGATATTGAAGGTAATGTGTTATATGACCGTGTGAATATTACATAGCTGAGTACGACAAGGGTATTAAAGGTAAAGATGCTTACTTTGATAGACTGGAGAGGGGCTTGATCTGAAATAATTTGATGAACATTGAACTAAGGAGGAGGACAAGAGCTGAAACTTGGTTAATGTCTTGATTTATTTTACTACGTTAGACATATAGTGATCTTAATTTCAGGGGAATTGATCTGATAATAAAGAACATGTACAAATGAGCTAAGGCAGTGGACTTGAGCTGGAGCTCGTTAAACTAAATTATTGTATTTTACTACCTCTGAAAATACCGAAGTTACAAATTTTTAGGGAAATTAGTCTGTTACTAACGAACTTGTACAAATGAACTAAGGTGGGGGACATGAGCTGGAGCTCGGTAACTGACTTGATCTTCTTTTCTGTGTCTGTTATACAGAGGGTATAAGTTTCCGGGAAACTGAATAGGTATTAACGAAGATACGAGAGTGAACAAAGGCTGAGGACAGGAGCTAGAATTCAGTAATTGTTCGGATCTTATTTACTACGTCTGAAATATGACGATTTAAAATTTCAGGGGGATTGGACTGTTAGTAAAGATGTTATGAGAGGGAACAAAGGAACTGTGGTTAATTGGACTCTGATTATTTCAGCATAAACTGAACTCTGTTGAAATTTGAGCTCTCTGATGAAATTTGAGCTTAAACTGGTCTCTGAATAATTTCTGTCTATAATTGGACTCTGTTTAATTTTGGTCTTATCACAGGTGAAACAGCCGTAAATGATTATAAAACTTAAATTCACGACTAAGATGTCTGTTTTCCTTAACAAAATGCCTAAGACAATATTCTCTGGAAATGGGCTTTTGAAAAAAAATACGAGGTGTTGAAATCTGGAAAAATATGTCCGTAGAGTTTACCTGGAAATGCTGTGACACAAACACAATTTTTCCTGAATTTCTCTTTAAGATTTTCCTACTTATTTTCCTCATAAGAACACTTAACGAACTTTTAAAATCTCAGAAACTATTTTCCTCATAAGAATTTACTAATTTCGAATCTGTGACTAGCCAATTTTACCTGAAACCCCTGACGGTCTACACGGGAATTTCTAAATTTACTTGAAACCCCCAACGGTCTACACAGGAATTTCCAAAAAATAAAAATTCCCATGTGGACCGTCATCCCTACTACTTCTGTGCATGGGGTTCAACGACTGCAAACCACCTCAAGTCCATCATCACCCAGCAAAAATCTGCTATCAGAATAATAACAAATTCTGCTTTCAGACAACACTCAGCCCCCTTGTTTAACTACCTTAACATGGTAAACATAATCTCACTCCACAAATTTTCTTGTGTCAATTACATTTACAAAACCCTGTTCTTAAACGCAAATCCTGCTCTGAAACTCTCCCTGGACAGATGTAATAGGACCCATTATCACCACACCAGAAATAAATATCTCTTTGATATCCCCAGAGTCAAACTTAATCTGTGTAAAAATCTATGCAAATAATGGAACCCAGTCTATGTAACTCACTCCCTAATAAATTGAAAAGCTGTCCAACTTTTGCGTCATTCAAAAACGAAACTAAAAAGTACCTAATCTCATCTGCTTAGTTTTTTTACCTTGTTGCTTTAAAATTGCACTGTATCTATTGATACCCAATCTCCCTATCTTTATGTACCCAATCCGAACATCTTTACCATTGTGATCATTGCTGTCTTCTTATATGTACTACCAATCTGCTGTACGGTGTTTGTTAATCTTGTTTAAATTACCAATCAAGTTGTCAATGTAATCAACCAGAGCTTTAATATACCAATGTGCTTTAATATACTTATTATTCTCTCTCATCTCATTTTTTTTGCAATGTATATGTTATCATTTTATTAATTCTGCTAGAATTTACCTACTTAAAATTATCTGTTAGATTAAGGACCTGCCCGAAACGCTGCGCGTACTAGTGGCTTTACAAGATTGTAAATACTATGAAAATAAGTATTCTCTCTAACCTAATGTACCTTCTTGTATATAAATAAATAAATAAATAAATAAATAAATAAATGAATAAATAAATTTACTTGTCGATTATGCATAATTGTTGAGATTTACCAATGAAGACGTTTGAGGGAGAGTAGAGGGAGATATAAATGTGCTCAAACAGTGGTCGGACAGATGGTCACTTTCCTTTATGTTAGGATTAATGTATTTTGTATGATTTAGTACTTAATAGGTTAGGTGTAGCATGTTTTGAGGAGTTGATGTTTTGTTTATAAGCATTTTAAAGAGTAAGTCATGTACCATATACCAGTGACGTCATTGATGTTGTTGGAATTAAGCCATGCGGAGAGTACGTTTGTTTCTCTTCTGGCCTAAACATTACAGGATTTTTATGTAGTGGATTAACATAATTCTAGCCTATGTGGTAAGGATCTCATGGACATTGTGGGAATTTTCTTGGCGGACTTGGATGAATTTGTCGATAGGTAAAAAAACTAAAAGTGCTGAAGATATGTTGGAAAATATTCAGCGGAGGCAGGTAAGCCAATTAACAGCATTGTGGCAAAAATTCACCTGAAATGTTGGGCTTCACCTAAATTCTTCAATGCACGAACGGTTCCTTTCCATTACAAGCAACTGGTCGAATCAGCCCTGGAAAGGCATGTGGCAGAAGGCATCTTAGAGACAATTACACATAGTGAGTGGGCAGCCCCTACTGTACCTGTGTAGGTATCTGTGCAGATTTTAAAGAACTTAATGTTCGTATTCATTGCGAAAAATAGCCATTGCCCAAGATAGACGAGTTGTTGTCAATGGTCTGCAAGGGGGTCTATTTTTTCTAAGATTTACCAGAAAGATTCTTACTTGCATATTCCTGTAGAGCAGGTGAGCCAGAAATTGATAGTGATTAATACCCACAAGGGGCTATTTAACTATAAAAGACTGCCTTTTGGACTCTCCTAGTTTCCAGCAATTATTCAGAGATTCATGTCCCAGTTGTTAGTAAACATTGAGGGTGTGGCTAGTTTTTTTAGATGACATTATTGTATGCGGGAAGACTGAGGAAGAGCATGATGCTAGATTAAAACAGATTTTGAATCTCCTGCAAGAGGACAATGTGAAGATTAATAAGGGTAAAACAACATTTCCCTGAGAATTTTGTAGGTGGTTATCATGTCTCCCTTTACTCTTCTGTTTTCCACGAACGTGAGGGTTCAGCTCCGTCAGCCTTTCCTCGTAGCTCATACCACTCAGTTCCGTGACGAATATGGAGGCATACCTCTGAATCTTCTCGAACTTTGTTTTGTGTTTAACTAGGCATAGACTCCAGGCTCGAGCTGCATATTCCAGAACCGATCTGACATAAGTGGTATACAAGATACTGAACGATTCCTTACACAAATTTCTAAAGGCAGTTCTTATGTTGGCAAACCTAGCATATGCGGCTGATGATGTGGGCCTCCTGGGACAGGTTCGGTGTGATATCAACCTCCCAAATCTTTTTCTTTATTTGACTCTTGCGGGATATCACCTCCCAGATGGTACCTTGTGTTCAGCCTTCTGCTCTCTTCGCTTAATTTCATTACTTTACACTTTCCCGAGTTGAACTTTAGCACTTATTTTCTAGACCATTCCTCCAGTTTGTCCAGGTCGTCCTGTACTGTCTGTCTTCATCCGCCTTGATTCTTCTTATAATTTTTGCATCATCAGCAAACATTGAGATGAATGAGTCTATACCCTCTGGATGATCGTTTACATATATTAGAAACAGGATGAGTCCAAGTAAAGAGCCCTGTGGGACTCCGTTGGTGAAGTCCCGCCTCTCGGAACGCCCCCCCCCCTTCCTCAATGTACTCACTCTGTTGATACTCTCTCTTTTTCCTGTTTGTTAGATACTCCCATATCCACTGGAGCACCTTACCTTTTATTCCTGCCTGTTGCTCCAACTTTTATAACAGCCTTTTATAGGAAACAGTGCAAAGGATTTATGACAGTCCAGAAAATGCAGTCTGAACACCCTTCTCCTTCCTTGCCAAATTTGTGTTGCTTGGTCATAGAGCTCTATTAATCCTGTGGAGCCACAATTTACCATCTCTGAACCCATGCTGGTGGTGTATTACAAAGCTATTTTCCTCCAGATGCTCAACGAGCCATTTCCTCACGATCTTCTCCATCACCTTGCATGGTATACAAGTTAGGGGAAATGGCCGGTAGTTCAGCGCCTCTTGCCTGTCTCCCTTTGTGTATATTGGGACTACATAGATGTCTTCCAGCTTTCCGGAGTCTCCTGTTTCCAGTGACCTGCTATACACCATAGAGAGTGGCACGCATAATGCTTCAGCACCTTTTTTTTAGTTTCCACGGTGAG
>WNGS01168990.1:6295-16882 GCA_020271785.1 Procambarus virginalis
GATCATTTACTATCACCAAATGCCCCTGTTCACCTAGTAGTAAGGGTTCACCTTAGCTATACATACCCATTTCTAATTTATTTAGTTTGGTTTTATTTTGAAATTAAATCTGGGTGAGACATAAAATAAACATATGCTGCACAAATGATGTTTGGTAAGGAGAAGGGTAAAAATGTCAAAAACTTTATTCATTGAATACTTAAAGCTATAATTATGGCTATATGAACTATTTAAAAAGAGAGAGGGAAGTAGGGGTCCAAGACCTCTTCCTGTTACACAACTTGGGTGTGGAACAAGTAATTATCAAAAGAAGGCACCATGCCGGGAAGGCTATGTAGCAGTAAGGCAGTGAGGTGAGGCAGCTACTTATTTGAGAAATGATATTTTATTTACCTTATAAGCTGAGGCAGCTTATTTTATTTGAGGAATACTCAGCTGATTCCTCTACATTTAGCATGGAACAAATTTGTGTCCAAGACCTCTTCCAGTTACACAATTTGGCTGTGTGTAACCAAACTAGAAGTGCTCTACAAATCAAGGGTCCCAGAATGTGGAATGACCTCCCAAATCATGTTAAAGGATGTACCTCTCTCAACCATTTTAAGAGTAAACCAAGTACTACCTAATTAACTCCATGTAACCGACCTTACCCCTTAAATGTCAACCCATGTCTTTCTATTTTTTAAACAATGCTGTTTGTTCACCAACGTGTACAATTGCTGATTTCTGCCATGTTACCCCCTTTTTTATTCCTTCTTTCAACACAATTTATACCTAATCCCGATTACTATTAAGTTTTAGTCTAAGTGTTTTTTCCCCCACACCTTGCCCGAAATGCTATGAGTATTAGTGACTTTAGGTATTGTATGTACTAGCTCTGTCTATAATCCAACATTATGTTTGTAAATCAACTATGTATGTACTTTTCCTGAATAAAATTTATTTATTATTATTTATTTATTAATCAGTAAGTAAGTATGAAAAGAAGGCACCAAGCTGGGAATGCTTTGTAGCACCATTGTGTGCAACAATAAACCAAATTTTTTTTAACAAATAATGCACCTGTATGGTAAAACAAATCCTGTCAGCGGTAAAAATATTGATGCAGTTATTTAAAAAGCAAATATAATGAAAAAATATTACTGGTTTATTTTTATCCTATCTTTTTGTACTGTACAGTATATCCAAGGAAGTGAAAAATTGAGACATAATGCACAATTTAATGAATGATTACAAAATGATTAGCATGGATTAGCAGTTCAAAAGAAATATGACTATTACATATCAACATGAGATCTTAATGATCCATGGTTAACATGATTTAATAAGGATAATACAGTATTTGTAATAATACAAACTATAATTTAAAATCTTTATTACTGATTTGTTTGATTAAGAAGCTTAGGTATACAGAGCAATGTGCTGCTACCCTATTCTATATGGAATATTACACTGTTGATAAAAAACTAGCTATAAGTTTATCTAATACTCCCATCTCACAGGATGGTTAGACATACATGGAATCAAGGTACAAAATACCAGCCTCAATACAAAAAACAAATCAACTCTGACCAAACAACTCTTCACGATTTTCACAAGAGGTAAGCACTGAATCAAGAAAACATTATATTATAATTACTCTTACCAGTTTCTACAAGACTCCTCTCAAACAATGTATTTTTAACATGTTTAGGTATACACAGCACAGTTGGGTCAGCTTTGATCGTGAGCAGACGTGTAGGGTGAGCGGTCCACCGAGGGAACAATAGGGTCAAAGGAGCGGGTGTACTGTGCAGTGAAAATTGGGACAGTGTAAATTGAACAGTGACATTGTAATGCAACACATTGATCACATCTCGTGGAGAATATCTTAGTGAATTTAGTGAAGATAGCTAGTGAAGATCGACTTCTTGAGGCAGCATCAGTCGCATCAGCCGGGACCCACGTGGAGACCTGAAGACCTCACACGATTACCGACGACCCGCTGTGTATTCACCTAGAGTGCTTGTGGGGGGCTGACTGGTAAGTGTCTCTCATAAGTCTCCAATAGTGTGCAAGGTTTATATAATATCATATCATAGACACTATTGCATTCCATTCAATAATACAATCGTAATAATACAATTGTGGTAGACAGGTAACAGGGACAGCAACTGTGAGCTCATTGGGAAAGCAGATAAGCCGCTAATCCCCCCCCCCCCCGCCGTAATCTGAAGACTACACCTCACCCACCTCTTAACCCCACATCTCACTCCCCCAACACACTCCCTCCCCCCACCACTCCCACTCTCCAAAACACTTCCCCCCCCCCCCACCACACCCACTCTCACACTAGGACTATTCTTGCTCTCTTGCTCTCTCTCTTGACAATGGCAAAATGGCGGGTGGACGCAACAGGGACACAGGGAACGGCCAGAGTGACCAAACTAAGGACATGTTAACCCAAGTTCTGGAGGAATTCAGGAAGGAGATGCAGGAAATGAGGATTACAATTAACAACCTGCAAAGTGAGCTGACATCAGCAAGGGAGGAGATCAAATACCTCACAGAGACAAATAAAGAGACCGAGCATCAGATTATCATCCAAAGGGAAGGTGGGAATGTTACATTGGAAGGCAATGCCTCTGTAACTGAAACATTTGTGGACATACTGAAAAAGAGCTCAGAAGCTATGGACACAGTGAGGGAGGTAGCCATGCAAGCAGCCACCTCACAGGAAGCAGCAAGGTGCACCACTCAGCTGCTGGAGAGAAAAAGGTCAGTGGTAGTTGTAGGCATCAAAGAACAGGAAGGATCCAACAGGTAAGAATGGAATAGCAAGGATAGAGAGGCAGTACAGGGGCTACTGAAGGGGTTACAGATGGAAGGGGCTGAAGGAAACATTGAGAAGGTTTTCAGGTTGGGCTGGTACAACAAGGACAGAAACCGACTTGTAAAGGTGGTGTTTACAAACGAAACCACGAAGGAGGATATTCTCGAAAGGAAGAGTCGACTGCAACATGTGGAGGGATACAAGAAAGTATTCCTGCAGAGGGACAGGACGAAGGAGGAGAGAGCCAGGGCAGCAGAGGCAAGGAGGAAGCGCAGGGAGAGAGGAGCAAACCAGGAAATCACAGCCCCCAATACAACAGTCCTAGAGACAAGAGGCGAACCCAAAACCAGCATCCCAGCAACACCAGAGGGAGGGCAACACCACCACCCCCCTCTGCATAGAAACCCTCCCTTCCCCTCACCCTACCTGCCCCCACCCAACCCTCCCTCCCCCCCCCACCCCATTCTTACCCTGTCACCCCTTCCCCATTCCCATCATGTCCCCCCTCCCACCTTGCCCCCCCTGTCCCCCCTCCCCCTTCATCCCATACCCTCCCTATCCCTCCTCCCCCTCACCCCGTATCCTCCATGTCCCCCTATCTCCTTAACCCACACCCTACCTGTCCCCCCTTCCCTGAAACCCCCACCCCTCACCCCAAACTCCTCTGAGACCCTGCAAACCACCTCACAGATCTTCTCACCCACAGAAAAGCTTCCCACACCAGCAGAATGCTCGCCAAGAAAGGGACAAGAAAATGAACTGAAGAAAGTGAGCTTCAAGGCAATGTACACTAACATAGATGGGATTACAAATAAAACAAGTGAACTCGGAGAATGGGCACTAGAAGAAAACCCAGACATAATAGCACTCACAGAAACAAAGCTAACAAACACCATAACAAATGCAGTGTTTCCACAGGGCTACTATGTAGTGAGAAAGAGAGAGAAGGGAGAGGAGGAGGTGGTGTAGCTTTGCTACTAAGAGAAGGTTGGAGTTTCGAAGAGATGGTAATTCAGAACTGTGAAGGTTTCAGTGACTACATATCAGGCACCATAGCAACTGGAGGACAGAAAATTATAGTAGTAGTCATATATACCCCCCACCGAATGACAGAAGACCCAGACAGGAATATGATAGAAACAACTTGGCCACCATCAATATAATAGAGAGAGCAGCTTCTGTGGCTAGCAGGAACGGATCCAGGCTACTAATCATGGGAGACTTCAACCATGGAAAGATAGATTGGGGGAACAGAGACCCACATGGAGGCCCAGACACATGGAGAGCTAAGCTGCTGGATGTGGCAACAAGAAACTTTCTAAGTCAACACGTCAAGGGACCGACAAGAACGAGAGGAGGGGATGAACCAGCCTTGCTTGATCTGATATTTACCCTAAATGAGTCGGATATAAGGGAAGTTAAGTTGGAAGCCCCTTGGGAATGAGTGATCATAGTGTATTGAGCTTTGAGTACCTGGTTGAGCTAGGAATTATCACCCCAAAAAAGAACTGGGAAACAAAGGGCTGGCGTACCGAAAGGGAAACTATGAGGAGATGAATAAATTCCTATGGGATATACATTGGGACACAGAACTCGGAACCAAGTCCGTACAAGACATGATGGACTATGTCACCCAAAAATGTCAGGAGGCTGTAAGCAGGTTTGTCCCAGCCCGACAGGAAAAAACAGAGAAGCAAAGGAAGAATCCGTGGTTTAATAGGGAATGTATGAAAGCAAAGGAGCTGAACAAAAGGGCATGGAGGAACTTCCGTAATAACAGAACACCAGAAAGTAGAGAGAGATACCAGAGAACCAGGAACGAGTATGTTAGTGTGAGAAGAGCAGCTGAGAAAAGGTATGAAAATGATATAGCTAATAAAGCCAAGACCGAACCAAAGCTACTACACAGTCACATCAGGAGGAAGACAACAGTGAAGGAACAGGTGATGAAACTTAGGGTGGGCGAGGACAGGTACACAGAGAATGACAAAGAGGTGTGTGAAGAACTCAACAAAAGGTTCCAGGAGGTCTTTACAATAGAACAGGGAGAAGTCACGGCGCTAGGAGAGGTGGCAGCAAACCAGGTGACCTTGGAAAGGTTCGAAATTACAAGAGATGAGGTCAAGAAGCACCTATTGGAGCTGGATGTGAGAAAAGCTGTTGGGCCGGATGGAATCTCACCATGGGTATTGAAAGAGTGTGCAGGAGCACTTTGCTTGCCACTCTCCATAGTGTATAGTAGGTCACTGGAAACGGGAGACCTACCAGAAATATGGAAGACTGCTAATGTAGTACCAATATTTAAAAAGGGTGACAGACAAGAGGCACTGAACTACAGGCCAGTGTCCTTAACTTGTATACCATGCAAGGTGATGGAGAAGATTGTGAGAAAAAACCTGGTAACACATCTGGAGAGAAGAGACTTCGTGACAACCCAGCAACATGGGTTCAGGGAGGGTAAATCTTGCCTTACAGGCTTGATAGAATTCTACGATCAGGTGACAAAGATTAAGCAAGAAAGAGAAGGGTGGGCGGACTGCATTTTTTTGGACTGTCGGAAAGCCTTTGACACAGTACCCCATAAAAGGTTGATGCATAAGCTGGAGAAACAGGTAGGAGTAACAGGTAGGGCGCTCCAGTGGATAAGGGAGTACTTAAGCAATATTAAGCAGAGAGTTACAGTGAGGGGTGAGACCTCAGAATGGCGTGAAGTCACCAGTGGAGTCCCACAGGGCTCTGTGCTTGGACCTGTCCTGTTTCTGATATACGTAAATGATCTCCCAGAGGGTATAGACTCATTCCTCTCAATGTTTGCTGACGACGCCAAAATTATGAGAAAGATTAAGACAGAGGAGGACAGTTTGAGGCTTCAAGAAGACCTGGACAAGCTGCAGGAATGGTCGAACAAATGGCTCTTAGAGGTTTAACCCAAGCAAATGTAATGTAATGAAGATAGGGGTAGGAAGCAGGAGACCAGATACAAGGTATCACTTGGGAGATGAAATACTTCAAGAGTCAGAGAGAGAGAAAGACCTGGGGGTTGATATCACGCCAGACCTGTCCCCTGAAGCTCATATCAAGAGGATAACATCAGCAGCATATGCCAGGTTGGCTAACATAAGAACGGCCTTTAGAAACTTGTGAAAACTTCGGGCAGGTCCTTAATCTAACAGATAATTTTAAGTAGGTAAATTCTAGCAGAATTAATAAAATGATAACAAATACATTGCAAGAAAAAAAATGAGATGAGAGAGATTAGTAAGTATATTAAAGCACATTGGTATATTAAAGCTCTGAGTGATTACATTGACAGCTTGATTGGTAATTTAAACAAGATTAATAGACACCATACAACAGATTGATAGCACATATAAGAAGACAGCAATGACCACAATGGTAAAGATGTTCAGATTGGGTACATAAAGATTGGGAGATTGGGTAGCAATAGATTCAATGCAATTTTAAAGCAAAAGGTAAAAAACTATGAAGATGAAATTAGGTACTTTTTAGTATTGTTTTTGAATGACGTAAAAGTTGGACAGCTTTTCAATTCAATAGGGAGTGAGTTCCATAGACTGGGTCCCGTTATTTGCATAGAGTGTTTACACAGATTAAGTTTAACTCTGGGGATATCAAAGAGATATTTATTTCCGGTGTGGTGATAATGGGTCCTATTACATCTGTCCAGGGAGAGTTTCAGAACAGGATTTGCATTTAAGAACAGGGTTTTGTAAATGTAGTTGACACAAGAGAATTTGTGGAGTGAGATTATGTTTAGCATGTTTAGGGAGTTAAACAAGGGGGCTGAGTGTTGTCTGAAAGCAGAATTTGTTATTATTCTGATAGCAGATTTTTGCTGGGTGATGATGGACTTGAGGTAGTTTGCAGCGGTTGAACCCCATTCACAGATACCATAGTTAAGATAGGGATAGATTAGTACATAATATAGAGAGATGAGAGCAGAGTTAGGTATATAATTTCTGATTTTGGAGAGTATACCAACTGTTTTAGAGACTTTCTTAGTTATGTGCTGTATGTGGGTATGTGGGTCTCTTGTCTAGGAATAGGCCAAGAAACTTTCCATCATTTTTATTGCTAATGTTTACATTGTCTATCTGAAGCTGAATTGCATTTGTAGATTTGCATCCAAATAAGATGTAGTAGGTCTTTTCTATGTTAAGTGTTAGTTTGTTGGTTGACATCCATAAGTGGACTTTTTTTAGTTCATTATTAACAACAGTATTAGTAGTGTGGGGTTGGGGTTAGAATAGATGAGGGTAGTATCATCAGCAAAGAAAATAGGTTTCAGAATGTTAGAGACATTAGGCAGATCATTGATGTATATAAGAAATAGGAGAGGTCCCAAGATGCTGCCCTGTGGCACTCCAACAGTTATTGGTAGAGTGGGAGAGGTTATATTATTGATGGCTACACATTGGTGTCTATCAGTAAGATAGGATTGGATATAGTCCAGTGCATGGCCTCGGATTCCATAATGATGGAGTTTACGTAAGAGGTAATTGTGATTAACAGTATCAAAGGCCTTTCTTGCACCTAAGCATCTTCTTAGGGCATACTTAGGAACCTTCGTAGCAAACCTTCTTACGAGGAAATACATGGAGCTTCGTGAATCTAGGTCCAGGAATCTGAGGGCAGGATTGATAAGGTAGATCATTATTCCCCCCATATTTAACTTGATGTTAGGCAAGATAAGGCTATTGTTATATCTATAGGTATTTACTAGTGTTTCTAAGAGTCATTGGAGTAGATTAGGCTGTGGGACAGCATGTATACGTTATCTACTGTCTGGTGAAGACAGCGAGGGGCGTGGTGAGAGGCCGGCCTGTGAAAGATAGTGGACGTACGCTGACGGAGTCGTCCCCTTCTAGGGAGGGGACCATTGGTCCCATTTAAAATCAACATTCATACATATATATAGATATTCTCATGTGTTTGTAGTTTGCTTTTGAGTAAAACTTTATTACTTTATCATTGCTTTTGGTGTCATCTCAATCTCATTGAGCATTGTGAGTAAGTGATATATGATTATGCTACACTGGTACTGCCATTACATAGAGAGAGGCCTGTGTTGGCCACACGATATTATATTTGAATTCTAGTTAGTGAAGCCACGAACTAAGAACCCAAAATCGACACACCTATACTATTATGTGAGAACATTTTTGCAAGATATTGCTGAATGTAAAGAAAGGAGATAATAGGGTGTGATGGTACGGTGTTCTAGATCAGAAAACATACTCACCCTTGAATGATTGCAACAGAAAAGAACTCAACTTGTCCCGACGACCGGCGGGCTGCTATCGGCCACGCGTTCATCATGCCTTCAGAATTGCTTTAAAGCAGGATGTCGATATACTACAAGGACATGTTCACGAAGTATTTGCGTTGTCGGCCAAAGTCCTAGAATCTGCCGCGGTTGTGTGGTGCGACTACTTTACGAGCACCTCAGCAAACTAGGAAACAGGCTTGGCATCAGGCCTATCCTGCTTCCCCCCCCTCAGGGTTCAGCACTCCCTGAGCACTGTTCGGCCTCGCCGATGCTACGATGGTAGCGGGTTGTCGAGGCGTTCCGACACACATGCACCCCCCTAGAAGCCAGCCGGCACCCCTAAGAGGTGTAGTGATGCTCCACTTAGCTATACCTCACACCACTTATGTCCCAGGGTCACGCCTTGATTCACCCAATCGACCGAGGGAAGACTCTCGCTTGCCTACCTGGACCTTTACCTCGACTCATCCCACTGGAGTCGTCGCAAATTCGTATTTTGCTGTCAACTAGCTATGCTCCCCCACAGATGCCGCCCAGATATCTTCAAAACATCCCTCTACTGTCCCCTTACGCGCGACACCCGTGCACCGCTCGAGTAGACTAACAGTAACACTAGCGTTGAGGAAGCACCACCCAAGATTATAGGTGAGGAAAAGGTAATGGTGTGCGATAGCGTCACACTTATATGACCGGTCACAGAGTCTCGATTTACATATAAGGACGGCGTTTATATCTTGGATCACAAGTAGTGCTTCTGGTATAGTACCTATCTAGTCGATAGTAAGGTAATAGTCGGATGATCCCACCACTAATTTAATACGATATATGATCTTCATCCTGAAGCTCGGTCCTCGTTTGACGCTTACCTTCTGCGCAGTATCTCAACTTCTTTTTATTTGTTCTTTCATTATTTTTTGCCGCAACTGGCGGATCCCACGGAGCCGACGGCTCACCTTTGATTGCGTAGCTTGCTTAGCGAGAGAGATATACACCCAGCGCAACAGCGGGCTGGACCGCATACCACTCGAGGAGCGCGCACGTATCGACAGACGGAGGTCTCACTCCGACTCCACACGCAGCAGCGCGACCCGCACACTCGCCACTGAAAAAACACTCGTTAGCACCACCCCGCGATAGCTCATCTAGAGCCTTTATGACCGCCCTCAGCGCCGGTCAGTCAGGCTCCGGCTGGCTACCTTCCCTCGCGTCCCACCTAGCCTTTCTATGCTTGACAAGCACCTCACGTCCTGCACTTTAGTACAGCCAGTTCCACAATCGATTGGATCTGTAGTTAAACACCCGAGGCACTGAGCAACAACTTGCGCACCACATACCACAACGCTGGCCCGGCACACTCCTTTCTCTTCTCCTTCTCTATTCCGTCCTCGCCCTTCTCTGCTACTTCTCCTCTCTCTCTCTTCTCTCTCTCTCTCTCTCTCTCTCTCCCTCTCGCCTACTTCTCTCTCTCTCTCTCTCTCTATCTCTCTCTGACTTCCGGGCTCGTAATAGTTTCCCATCTCTAGAGCGCTATTTTTCGTTCAGTCGATGTCTTCGGCTCTTACTGTCTCTCAGCGTCCAAGGACATCCAAGCGAGTGTCTTTATTCTTTGGGAAGGCGACGAAACACATCGGCAGAGAGCACAAACTCGGTGAGAGGACAGTAACGCAGACGAGGACGACACTATTGACGGGCACAAGCTGCGGAGGAAAGGGAGTAGGTGACAAGCACAAGTTAGATTAGGGAAGATCAATACACAAGGGGAAGTGTGAATTCAAGGGGAAAGGTCATCTCGAGGGCTGATGGAAAAAAGGACCGATCCTTTATCTTGCAGTGGTAAATGCATGTGGATAGGAAGGGCCCCACCCTATTCCCACACGCCTTCCAGTTCCTCACACACCCAAACGCCCTCCCATTTCCCACGCACCATCTTCAAAGCGCCGGCCTACTCACCCTTAAGGCCGTTGTGTTATGAGATTTCAGAGTGTCAAACAGCGGGGAGGACGTTTCTAGTTTTCGTACGGATTTTGAGTATGTCTATGATCCTGTAACTTCTCACGCGTCGGTACGGTGTCTTTATTCCCTCCATAGGGATCTTCATTACAATATACCCTACCGAATGGATTACCCATGTGCCTGATAGTCATGCCTCCAAAGACCTGGGCACCCGTAGTATGACCTTGAACCCAAAAGGGGGAGAGGAGATGGCCAGCACACATGCTTAAGCTCACTCCTGCAGTGTGTGTGTCTCCACTCCGTGCCTGCACATTGTGCTGTGCAAAAAGTTGCGGGCTTCCGACCGTATTCATCACCTCTGTCTTTTCGGTGCAGCTGGGTCTTCTTCTCTGCGTCCCAGCAACGGACCCCAATTGGTTCGGATAGATAGAACGGGATCTACAGTCCATGACCTCTTTCTATATAATGCCAGTGCTAGGATTCAAACCTACTGTCGTGTTGCCAACCAGGGTCGCTTTCTAAGCAATCCAAT
>WNGS01168991.1:46584-59910 GCA_020271785.1 Procambarus virginalis
GTTTGGCCGTGTTCCTAGGCTGCTGCTCAAGTTTGGTCGTGTTCCTAGGCTGCTGCTCAAGTTTGGTCGTGTTCCTAGGCTGCTGCTCAAGTTGGTCGTGTTCCTAGGCTGCTGCTCCAGTTTGCCCGTGTTCCTAGGCTGCTGCTCTGCTCATATAGTTATTCTTAATGTACTAGTTAGTCTAAGGAAATATGATTGATGCTAGCCTACTAGTTAAGCCAAGGGAAATTCTAAGAGGAGTACAGAAACGTCTTGAGTAGAGTAACAACCCAAATACAGTATATATTTACAAAAATAGATTACAAAGAATATTTTAAGACATTCAGAAGACTTCCCCTATCGTATAGAACTTTAATACATCAATATACTAATAATCACACCATCATGGTTTACCTTATTGGTGGTAAGACGGCTGAGTGGACAGCACTCGGAATTCGTAGTCCTAAGGTTCTGGGTTTGATCCCCGGCGAAGGCGGAAAAAAATGGGCAGAGTTTCTTTCACTCTCATGCACCTGTTCACCTAGCAGTAAATAGGTACCTGGGAGTTCAGCTCCTATGGACTGCTTCCTGGGGATGTTTAGCACACAAAAAAACTAAAAAAAACAGGCTGGCGAGGACCGGGCCGCAGGGATGCTAAGCTCCGAAATTATCTCAAGGTAACCTTTCTCCAAGAACACAAACAATATGGTAAACTTTAATACTCTTGTCCGACAATCTTAGGTTTACATACAATCACACTAAACACCATATTTACCTGATACACAAATCTGGGAGCCGGTCGGCCGAGCGGACAGCACGCAGGACTTGTGATCCTGTGGTCCCGGGTTCCATCCCGGGCACCGGCGAGAAACAATGGGCAGAGTTTCTTTCACCCTATGCTCCTGTTACCTAGCAGTAAATAGGTACCTGGGTGTTAGTCAGCTGTCACGGGCTGCTTCCTGAGGATAGAGGCCTGGTTGAGTGTAACACCCATGACCCCCCCCCCCCTAGAGTTCTCAACCAGGGAAGTCTGCTCCAAGAGGTCAGCCCAGATGACCTCCGGTTTTCTTGTATGTTGATTAAAAATTCCTGGGTTAGTATTTTCAGCACAGTTTCAAGTATGTAATATTTCATGATACTCTTTTCAACAGGGTAAGGGAGTAGACCCCAGATCCTCATGTGTAAACGTGCTTGGATTTCCCCCTTTTAACCAGGTCAGAGGTCAGCCACACACGAAATTAATAAGTCCTCTCTTGAAACAGTTTATGGTTAATGTCAAACAAGTTTAATGATAAATTCTTGAGTGTTTGTGCACGTGTGGCCGACCTCTTATTTCGTGGTGTAGGTATCACAATAAATCTTCCCCCCCCTTTTGTGAGGTGTATATAGAGGGTCTGTAGTGACTTAGGGACAGAGTACGGTGCTCCCGGATCGAGGCCGGTTCTGTGACGATCATCCACAGGCCGGGAGAGACAGTGTCCACCGGACGGAGAGACAGAGGGCTTGTTTAAGGTAAGGCAGTGTCCACCGGACGGAGAGACAGAGGGTTTTTTTTAAGGTAATGTGTGTGATCTCTGTAATTTTGTTCCATGTCTAAATTTCTTAACTTGTTGCCAGTGTTAGAGTAGGAATTATCGTGGTGTTTAGTATAATTTGGTATCTCAATAAACTCATGTTAAATTTCCCGTCTGTGTCAATTGTTGAATCCTCTTAGAATCTTTTGGTATCGTGGCTGACAACCGTCTCATATTTAATGACAGTTATAGAAGTACTCTCCAAGTCAAGCAATGTTTCTTGCCTCGTTGTTTGATTAGTCTCAGTGGTCAAAGGCAGGATGGTGGCAGCGTATTTAATCCTGTGTAGCATTTCCTTGTTTTTAGTGTACCTTTGGATCCGGTGTAACCATCATATGTCAGCTTATTTTACAGTGTTAGTGTTCAATAACAGTGTTACCAAGTGCAACCTACAGGAAGTGTTACTCAGGATAAGAAGTGTGTACATTTATTAGTTTAGTATTCATTATAGAAGGTCACAGTGGTGACTATTTTACCCGGTTTTATATTGGGTTATCGTACCCAAGGTTACAATGTTGGCAGTAGTCATAGCCAATGTTACATGAGGACCGGGCCGCGGGACACTAAAGCCCCGAAATCATCTCAAGATAACCTCAAGAAATATATTGGGACTGGACTCATTCTCTCTCTCTCTCTCTCTCTCTCTCTCTCTCTCTCTCTCTCTCTCTCTCTCTCTCTCTTTCTTTCTTTATCCCACTTGGTAGTACCTCAACTTACTCTAGCATCACCTGCAATTTAGATAAATATAAAATCATGGCTTATCTGAATATCTGGCAGGAGGTAACCCTCGAAACTGAAGCAGTCGACAAAGGCTCCGGTCAGGTCGTCATGGCGTCCACCGATTTTAACGTGTACATCTTTCCTCAATCTTTGACGGCTTTTGTTACATTTATTAAACAATTTACAAGCATGAAAACTTCCCAATCAACTGTTGTTATAAACAGCCTCCTGGTGCTTCGGAGCTCATTAACTTTTTAATCATTGTAAACAAAGCTGCCAAAGATTGAGAAAAGATGTACAGGTTCGTAAGTGCTTGCTTAACTGCTTCGTGAATCTGACCCCAGGTCTCTCACCATTCCTGATCAAACTCTATAAACTATAATTTAACCGTACTCCATTAGTAGGCTATATAAATGAGTAAATTTTCCTTCACAAATGATTCACATACAATGTACACATGCGCCATAATAAATCTCTAACTCTCGGTACTAGTTTCCTTGGCGGAGTGATATGAGCGACACACGTCCTCCTTGCTGCAAGTTTCCTTAAAGAAATAAATGTAAACTTGACTACTTTTATGTAACTTTCTCTTAGCTAAATTGTTACATAACTCGTCTCCGCCAAAATATATCAACGGGAGACGAGGCTGGTAACAGTATGCACGAGATGTGACGTCACACTGACGTCATAAATTTAATGCCGTTACAGGTTTTGAATCCCAGTGTTAAGAGGCCAGTTGCAGTAGAAGGGTTAAGGTCCTTAGTCTAGGCCTCATATGGTCTTCAAAATTTCTTTCATACAATTTATGGTGCAGTGCAATAACATACCTGGGGAGGGTCTCGGGAATTCTACTCCCCAAGCCCAGCCTGAGGCCAGGCGCGACTTGTGAGAGCTTGGTCCAACAGGCTGTTGCTGGGAGCGGCCCACAGACTCGCATATCCACCACAGCTCGGTTGGTCCGGTACTTATTGCAAGGACGTAGATATGTGCTCACAAACTGATGGAAGTGATGTGGTGGAGGCTGACTCCATACACAGTTTCAAATGTAGATATGATAGAGCCCAGTAGGTTCAGGAACCTGTACACCAGTTGATTGACAGTTGAGAGGCGGGACCAAAGAGCCAAAGCTCAACCCCTGCAAGCACAATTAGGTGAGTACAACTAGGTGGGTACAACTAAGTGAGGTGAGCACACACCTAATTGTAAACGTGTAATATGTCCTTGACAATTACCCTGGCACAACTGTGTAGTGTCAGTGTATATGTGGAAGCGTAAAACAGTAATTTAAGTGATATAGTAGAGACACAAGCCTGCGACGTATGGTGTAATTGGCAAGAATGAAGAGTGTTGGGTGTTAGCAGTCTGGTAGTCCAGAGCCTCAAGTGGGGCAGTTTATGGCTGTGGTTAGGCCTATCAGAATTGGCTCATCGTCAGGCCTAGTGCTGATATGAAACCCAGTTTGGCGGCCCACAAGAGAAGCGAGGTGTCTAATAACTGTGACTGCAAGCAAACATGAGTATATTAGAAATAATTTTGTCAGTGTCGGGTAGTTAACAAATTGCATGCATCAGGAATTTGTGTGGTGGAGGTTGACTCCATACACAGTTTCAAATGTAGATATGATAAGAGCCCAATAGGTTCAGAAACCTGAACACCAGATCTATATTAATTTATATGAAAGAATTTTTGTTTTCGTACTGTACGTTAAAATTAAAGTAGATCTTGTTCTACTCCCCGATGGCCAAGGCCGGGCTTAGGGAGTAGAACAACTACCGAAACCCTCTTCAGGTATGCCCCAGGTATGGAGGTGCAGCTGCAGGTTGAACAAACAAACAACCTGATGATGGGTTACCACAACGCTGCAGTAGACCATTGTTAACATTTGTGAACATTAAGTCTTCCTTATTTTGATTGTGTTATGTTAGGGTAACAAGGTCTCTTGCAGTCAGAGGCAGAGTCCCCCCCCCCCTTCCCCCCCTGACTGCAAAAGGGACACCAAACCTGCCGAGCCTCCAGCTAGCCGCCTCTGGTGGAAATATTACATCAGTTCAGACCTCCAGGGTATCTCCAGACCCATATTTTGGCCACTACATCTTAGGTGGGCTGTAATTTCTGCTACACCAGGTGGGCTCTTCTACACCTGGTGGGTTCAGCTACACCTGGTGGGCTCTGTTACACCTGGTATAACCTTCACGATCAACACTAGTTCATTTATTATGCTCCCCCTATACCCCTCTTGTGGGTGGTAGTGGAAAGGGTTACAGAGGCACATAATGGGCTCAGGAACTGGGCCCCCACAGTTCATTTAGCTCAGCCAGTTACTCTCTTGATGAGCTAGTTACAAAATTCAGTGCACGTCGTCACATCAACAGTGGGTTCGAGGCTGCCCACAAGTACAGTCTCTAAGCTAAGCAGCTGACATATGTGGAGAGCTAGTGTCGTAATTGATATGTTTGTTCTGCACGCCGCCCCTCCGTCCAGTGGGCAGCGGTGAATAGGTTACAATCGCTTAGTTATCACCTACAGTTAGCAAACTGGGAATATTTGGCAAACAGTTCTGATAGCAGATAATTTTGAATGAAATATTTACACATCTGTTGAACATTGAGTATAGAATTGTCTCTGAATTCACGTATCTTTTCGCACGCCATCACAGTGACGGAGGGTGTGTGAATAATTTTGTTGACACAGTTTACATTTGGTCAGGTCTACATCAGCAGGTAATACAAACTCCCAGAGATAATAATAGCCGAGTCTAAGCTGAGCAGTAGTAACCTGTAGGAGTCTTCTGATATTATTGGATGATCCATAGGTGTGTGACGCCTCTTGCATCATAGTATGATCGATAGAATTACCGGTGTCGATAACACTTTGCCTTAGATCTACAAGATTTTGTTGAAGTTCTTGGTGTACTATTGCTCTCAGACTGCTGCAACACTACACACGATATTGTTACCCATGGCGTTAAAAGCAACATTTGCTATACACTATTTTTTTTTTACGTGCTTCCCTTAAGAAGAACATAAGAATCAAGGGAACTGCAGGAGGCCTATTAGCCCATACGTGGCAGCTCTTATTTATATTCACCCAAACTCGTTCATATATATGCCTAACCAACGCTTGAAACTATCAAGGAATCCCCTGAAAAATATGAAATAGGACCTCCTCTCCTCACCTTGCTTCATGGATCCTCAGTGCTCTTTATCAGTTCTCATAACCTTGTATTTATCTTGAGTTAAAATCCAGCATCCATTTCTCATAAAGCTTTCCCATGGCCTTCTGCCTATACCTACAACTTTATTTTTTTGTTATTTTATTTGATCCATTTTGAATCGTCTTGAACATATGAATTAACTTAAAATTCCGCGGTTAGAACATTTAGAACGGTTAGAAGAGAAGTGTTTGTGGATGGAGACGCGAGATTTGTTTTATTAATACATTAGATACATCTGCATTTGTGCAGCTGCCCTAGACTATATGAAGGGGAGTAGAGTGTGTCAAAAGCTAGCCACGTGGTGCTAAATAAATCCCCATCACACAGGATGGTGAGACGCGAGATAAATTCGAAGGGAAGTGCGTGGTGATGAACTAGCCCCCATAAGGGGCCAGACCTAGCCTTACTGGTTATGTGAAGCATTAACTGTGGTGTGCAGAATTTCATGACTAAGCCCTGACTAACTGCGAGATGGGGACTTTTAGTATCACAGTTACCACTCTTCACTCTTGTGTTGATGATATCCTCATAATGCACCCGGAGTTTGATAGTGCAGACTACATGCTTCTGTATGACTAACATGTCACATGCCTCTGTGTGACTAACATGTCACATGCCTCTGTGTGACTAACATGTCACATGCCTCTGTATGACTAACATGTCACATGCCTCTGTGTGACTAACATGTCACATGCCTCTGTATGACTAACATGTCACATGCCTCTGTGTGACTAACATGTCACTTGCCTTTGTGTGACTAACATGTCACATGCCTCTGTATGACTAACATGTCACATGCCTCTGTATGACTAACATGTCACATGCCTCTGTATGACTAACATGTCACATGCCTCTGTGTGACTAACATGTCACATGCCTCTGTGTGACTAACATGTCACATGCCTCTGTGACTAACATGTCACATGCTCTGTATGACTAACATGTCACATGCCTCTGTGTGACTAACATGTCACATGCCTCTGTGACTAACATGTCACATGCCTCTGTATGACTAACATGTCACATGCCTCTGTGTGACTAACATGTCACATGCCTTTGTGTGACTAACATGTCACATGCCTCTGTATGACTAACATGTCACATGCCTCTGTATGACTAACATGTCACATGCCTCTGTATGACTAACATGTCACATGCCTCTGTGTGACTAACATGTCACATGCCTCTGTGTGACTAACATGTCACATGCCTTTGTGTGACTAACATGTCACATGCCTCTGTATGACTAACATGTCACATGCCTCTGTATGACTAACATGTCACATGCCTCTGTATGACTAACATGTCACATGCCTCTGTATGACTAACATGTCACATGCCTCTGTATGACTAACATGTCACATGCCTCTGTATGACTAACATGTCACATGCCTTTGTGTGACTAACATGTCACATGCCTCTGTATGACTAACATGTCACATGCCTCTGTATGACTAACATGTCACATGCCTCTGTATGACTAACATGTCACATGCCTCTGTATGACTAACATGTCACATGCCTCTGTATGACTAACCATCCTGTGTGATGGACATTTTAAGCACCACGTAGCTAGCTTTTTGACACACTGTACTCCCCTTCATATAGTCTAGGGCAGCTGCACAAATGCAGATGTACCTAATAAATATATAAAAAAGTGCAAACTTTCGGTTTCAACCTGCTCTTGACTTACACCATTGCCTTCCCTCCATTCTCATAACTCTACTTGTTTTTCTCCTCCTCGTTGTCCGCCTGAAGCCTCTCTGATTATTAATATACTTTTTTCCTGGGTGGTTGGTGGACGTATTCACTCACTAACGGCGTCATTGAAACGGCGGGTGGTGTGGGGTGCTTCTTTCAGTGGAGGGTCGCCACTATTGTGTTGACGTGGAAGGGTATTACGTCAACACAATAGTGGCGACCCTCCACTGAAAGGGTATTGGTATTTGACGTGGAAGGGTATTGACTCCCGGACCCGGCGTCGAGCTGTGAGGACGTCCTCGTACCTCCCCCGGTATTAGTTCACTCTATGTTCTTAAATACTAGTGACTTATGCAATAGTGTCGGAGCACTCAGCAGCACAATAGTATTGTGACAATACCGCCCCGGCAATCACAGCACAGGGATGGGGACGTACCTCCACTGGAAGGGTATTGGTATTTGACGTGGAAGGTATTGACCCCGGACCCGGCGTCGAGCTGTGAGGACGTGCGCGTCTCGTCTCCTCTCCCTAAAGGGAACAAGTCCCTCGTCCCCATCCCTGTGCTGTGATTGCCGGGGCGGTATTGTCACAATACTATTGTGCTGCTGAGTGTTCCGACACTATTGCATAAGTCACTAGTATTTAAGAACATAGAGTGAACTAATACCGTGGGAGCTCACTTGGCCTTGGCACTTGTGGCTTGGAGGAGGTGTGCCTACTGTCCCTTAGGGGAAGCCTACCAAGCAGTAGTGTTTGGTGCATTGCTGGTAACAACACAGCATTGCTGCACAGAGTACTTGGAACTCAATGGAAGACTTATAGCAAGAACCTAAGGCAGCAACAAGTAGGAGAGTGGTGGGTCTGACCCGACGGACCCCTGACCCTTGTGGTCAGTACTGACCCAAACGGTCTCCCCTTCCCCCTCCCTGACAGGAGGGTGACATAGCCGCCAACACAAATGATGCCAGCTTTGTACAGTACAACTGTACACTCCTAGTTGTAAGACCTATTTTCCCCACTTTCTCTTCCTCTTCTCATTTCGCCATTTCAACAGGTCAAGTGGAACGGTCCAGTGGCCCATGCGGTTATCTGTAAAATCTGGGGGGCCACTTGATCTGGGCATCTGTTCACCCTCATAGCAGGGTTAGGCTGTCTTAGGGGACATTCTGTCCACATATAGGATATAGGAGAATAAGTCACTGGGGGCTACCCTCTGCGAGTCCCAACCAACCAAGTGGAAGGACGGAGTGCTTAGCCCTCGGCTTAGGAGAACTTATTCTTAGGAAGGGAATGGAAGAGAAAAACAACTATACAAGATAAAATGAACAGGAACTGAGACAATGAGAGGACACCGGGTAAAAATCCGCCCCTCTGCGGGGGGGGCGGGGACTGACTATGGGAAACAGAAGGAACTAGCAAGCCTATTATCAACTCTCAAAGTAAGATTTTCAAGACTAATACCCACAAGGGACTCCTCATTCATAGCACTATGCTACCAGGATGTAGATGTCGATACAATCATCAAGGGAGAAAACATACGTATGTTGAAGGATAAACATTTCCAGGTTATTATTCCCCCTGAGCTACAGGCCAGGAAGACAATAATCGTGAAGAGACTTGATGCAGCAATTACTGAAGACACCACAGAAAATATTAAACACGATATAGAATATAGGAATGAGTGGGCCAAGGTAGAAGAGGTAATCCTCATGCCGAAATTGTCTAACATGATGAAAATAAGGTTTGAAGAAATCTCCATGGCACAGAAAGCCCTCAGCCAAGGTATCCATTGCAATTACTATCACCTTAGCACGGACAACAACAACCTTGAGCAGGAGGAATACTATGACATCACCCCTTGTTGGACATGCTATAAATACGATCACACAGCAGCAGAGTGCAAACAAACGGACAAAGTATGTTCAGAATGTGCTGGGCAGGGACACACATACAGAGACTGCACAAAAAAATCAAACCCCAAATGTCTCAACTGTGGGGATCCCCACCGCACACTGGCATCAATATGTCCCATTAGGAAGGACATCCTAAAACAAAAAAGGGCCGATGCCTTAGCAAAAAAGACAGCATTGGCCAGCAATACTTATGCAGGTATAACCACCACCAATACTTGGTCAAACAAGGTATCACATAATCCAGCAAACACCACCCCACACACTCCAACAAACATGACCTCACAGGTAAATGGGGACCTACCCACAAAGATCCTGAGCAGTATGATCTATGCTCATTTACAAAACATAGCAACCCCAGGGTCATTCAGATCTGTAATTAAAGAAATGTACAAGATAAATAGTCTCCCATTGATGGAATTCCCAGACCCAGACACTTCCTCCTCCACTAACATCATAAAAGCCCTGGTGGACAGCAATGCAGCCAGCACTACCCCAACTGTGACTAACTCCCAGCAAGCGCCAGCACCCACAACCCCAGCAACCACCAACAAGCCAGAGGAAGATGATACAACACCAGCAACTACCATTCAGAACCCCAGGAGAGGACCCGCACATAAACAACAAAACGTACAAGTATCACAGGACCAGGGACTCGCAGTGGCTCTCCCTGCTTCCCGCACACCCACACAAAATGTCACCCAAGCCCCAGCAGAGGCCTCAAACACAATCAATTTCTTCTCAAGACAAAGAACTCACACGGTTAACCTCAAGACCCTCCGAGACCAAATAACATCTCAGCACATAAAATTCCAACACAACATTCCCGATGTCACTACGAATGACGTGTACGACCACATAATGTCAAGTACTTTTAACCGAAACCAAAACCCCATAACCATTCAACAGATAAGCAACGAGAACTTTAACGCAATGCGCAATGGTTATGGACAGAACCCAAACAATCCACAAGGTGGAAGAGACCCATCACATTCAACATAGCCATCCAGACATTAACAATAATTCAACACAATGTTCTGTGCTGGACTCCGCACAGAGCATTGGAACTCAGCAACTTGTACAGAGAAATAGACCCGGATATAATACTCATTAATAGCCATGGGAAAAAGAATAGTGAGAAGATCAAGATCTTCAATTACAAAATTTACCAGGTCAACAGAGCTGACCAAGCCAACGATGGAGCGGCAATTGCCGTAAAAAGAAATATTCCACACAAAATTCTAGATAACTTCCAGGAAAACTTCCTGGCGATTGAACTCCAAACTACGAAAGGTATAATCTTCATAGGAACATGCTACCAACCACCAAGACGTCCTTACCTTCCCCTTGCCGACATCATGAAACTTACCAGAAGGAACAGACCTGCCTACTTCCTGGGTGACCTGAACGCCAAGCACAGAACACTGGGACATGGAAGGAACAACCAAGCAGGTGATGCCATCCACAATATGATAAGGAACGGAAATCTAACCCACCTGGGCCCAGACTTCCCAACCTACATCAGACAAGGCCACAGTGGCAAACCAGACATAATACTGTCAAACAACCACCACTTCCTAAACACCCGCATAGTAAGGGGCCCTGTGAGCACAAGCGACCACCTACCAATAATAATGACGCTGTCAACTAACCCCATTCAGAAACCCTCACCACCAAGACTTCAATACACTAAAACTGACTGGGAAGCGTTCAAAAGCAGTGCACAGGAAATCAGTGTCACAGATTTTAATGGAAAGGAAACATCATGCATAAACGCCGAGTTAAATACATGGATTAGCACCATAGAAAAATGCATGATTGATCACATTCCCGTAGCTCACCATATAACGCTCCCACACCCCCCAGCCACTGAGGCGCTCAGGACACTGCAAACCAGATATAACAATCTTCTACAACTCATAACACAACACGGTTGGACGGATGAGCGCAAAAGACTACAAAGGGAACTACAAGATGCGCTGCAAGATCTATGCAAAACAGAGTACACCAAGCAATGGGATGACCTAATAAGCAAGATCCAAGCAGACTACAGAAACCCAGGAAAGTTCTGGAAAAAAGTAAAGACTTTGATGGGAAGCTCTTCTGAGGAAACACCCTACATCATAGACGCCTCAGGAAATAAACTCTATGAGGAGAGAGAACAAGAGCAGGAATTCAGGAAGTTCTGGGAAAAAATATTCAGGATAAACCCAGAAGAAAATGTAAACTTTTGCCAAATTAATGAAAGGGAAATTACAACTCGAGTCGATAACAGAGCTGCAGCTCTACTCCCGACGCAAACAATAGACCTTAACAACATACGCGATGACTGCCACCTTATGAAACACATAACCATTGCAGAGGTCCATAAAACAATTATGGGTTTCAAGAACAAGGCGCCGGGCAACAGCAAAATAAATAAGATGGTATTATCCAACCTACCAGTAACTGCACTCCATCAATACACATGTATCTTAAATGCAGCTCTTGCATCTGGACTATTCCCCGCATACTTCAAGAATGCCACAATAAGATTAATCCCCAAGCCAGGTAAACCCCCAACCCAAACCGAAAACTACAGGCCAATTTCCCTCCTCGAAGTACCAGGTAAAATATTCGAAAAAATTATCAACCAGAGACTTGTGAAGTACATGGAAGAGGAAGGGAAGTATAACACCAGGCAGCATGGGTTCAGAAACCGCAGAGGGGCCCATACAGCAATAGCCTTGATCTACGAGCATATAGCCAACGCAGTGTCGAAAAAAAATCAGTGTAATATAGTGCTTAGGGACGTCTCGAAAGCCTTCGACAAAGTGTGGCACACAGGCCTAAAATATAAGATATCTGAACTAGGGCTTCCCGAGAGATTTACTGCTACCCTCTGCAGCTTTATAGATAATAGAACTGCTAGGCTTAATATCGGCAGCTACTTGGGTGAAGTAATAGAACTGAAAAGTGGAGTACCACAAGGAAGCTGCCTCTCCCCCACTCTATTCAACATATATACAGCTGACCTACCCCAACCTCAACATGGAGAATACATCACATACGCTGACGATGTCACCCAAATAATATGCCAACCTGGACCATCAAAGCCGCTACTAGCCGACAAGACCAAGGCAGCTATTGAACTCATAAACAACTTTGAGAAGCAATGGAAAATTAGCACCAACAAACAAAAGTTTCAGATAATACACATTGCGAAAAAAAACCCGGACCCCATCATCCTTGACAACCATCCGATCCAATATGCGGAGGTAGGCAGAATACTGGGACTAATGATAAATAGAACAGGGATACAAATTCATGTAAGGGACCGAATAAATAAAGCCAAAGCAGCATTAGGAAAACTGAGAAGATTTCGAAGCCTCAGTACTAACATTCAGATCCACCTATATAAGGCTCTAGTTCGGCCGCACTTAGAGTATCCCCCAGTACCACTACACACCATAAAGAAAACTAACATGCAGAAAATGCAAGCGGTACAAAATAAGGCGCTAAGGAGAGCAGCAAAACACCGTCCGCCATATAATCAGACAATCCAGGAGCTCCATGAACTCCTGAACATACAGCCACTAAACATCAGACTGCAGCACCAAGCCATCAGGGTGTGGAACACCATTGAAATGTTAGAGGACCCAATGTTTGAAAGATTGCTCCAAGATGAGACGCCCCGCTCCCACAGCTGGTGGCCCAAGAGCCTCGATTCTCTGGATGAAAACCCCGCTCCACAGTATATAATCCCCAGATGAGATATACATGTGTATATATGAACAGTTCAAATATGTGTATGTGTGAACAACTCGATAAATAAAAATATGTGTATGAACAACTAGATAAATAATGTGTATGAACAACTCGATAAATAATAATAATAATAAAATAAAGAGCCTTAAACAGAACAACATGTGTGGAAGCATCAGGGAGTGTGTATATATGAATGCTACACAGTATTCATCTATAGACATCCATATATGGTGAAACACATGTGAAGAACCTCTCACACACTCACAGCTCCCTGACAAGAGGGAGCCAGCTTAGCTTAGCTGCCAACACCCACACATCGTGTCAGCAAGGCGGACAGCCCGCCTGCTTTCATACCTCTCACTGTACTTCCCACTTCTACACTTCCCTTCACCTATGCCTCTCCTTCCTCTTTACTCCAAAAAAAAAAAAAAAAAAAAAAAAAAAAAAAAAAAAAAAAAAAAAAAAAAAAAAAAAAGGTAT
>WNGS01168993.1:0-16210 GCA_020271785.1 Procambarus virginalis
AATTCGCTGCCGGCGCCATAGCTAGCTGGCCGCACACGGATTTGTTCCGGAAAACTCACGATTCTGTGCACCCATCAGCTCTATTCATCGCGATTTTGTGAGGAACACTACATCTGTACTCCAAGACCCAGACAATATCTTGTTTTGAAGTAACAATTCCGATTTCGCCTACAATTGACGGTAAAGCAACGTTGTTGATTACCTGCTGTCCAGCTGACTGGTTTTCTGCGCAACCCAGTACGCAAGCGACCCAAACTCTCGTACCGCACTTTTTTTTTTTTAGGACCGTATCACTGACCAGGTCACTTAGAGTCCTACCCTGAAGGGCGAGGCGATATCCCGCGGGCATTGCCACAAGGGAGCACTTTAGAAGGTGTACTGAGCCTGACAGGGAAAGGTTGACCAAACAGCTCGTTTAGGTGTTAGGTATCCCTGATTCCACCTGGGGGAATCATTCTACGACCTCCGTTGGAGGGGAATGAATTTCTCCAGGCCTAGGAGTGTCTCGGGCATTAGGTAGGGCAGTGATTCGGTCCTCACTACGTGGAGAGTCATGGGGAAGGCTAAGAGAAAGAGGAAATGTTGGCAGCTTTCAGACGAGGAGGGACGGTGGACCGATGTGCAGCAGGCACCGAAGAAAACTGCTCTCGAGGCTTCGCCACGTGCCTCTACCAGCAAGGCAGCAGACGTAATGGCCTAGAGGGGGCAGCATCAGTCACACACCAGCCAGTGTCAGACAATGCTTCTCTGTCCACAACACAGCCACAGGACAACAGTATGAGACAGGAGAGGACACCACCAGTCTCACACCAGCCAGTGTCAGACACTGTACCTCTCTCCACAGCCCAGCCACAGGACAACAGTATGAGACAGGAGAGGACACCACCAGTCTCACACCAGACATCGCCAGCCTCTGCACATCTTCCAAAATTCAAGATAATGCAGACAGACCACTTTCCTACAGCATATGGAGTAGTAACGGCAATGGAAAAAGAACAACCAGAGCTCAAACTTTCATTACAGTCAACCTGAAAGGAGAAATAATAATAGCACCACAAGACCAACAGACTGCAAATTACTTAGAAAAAGTACGGGTCCTGCAAGGGAAACCTGTATGCTTGGAAAAGCTGGACCCTTCGGAAAGACGCACACGAGTCGTGCTTTTGGGATACCCAATCGACTTTCCCCTGGATCCAGTACTCGAACACAAGCAAATCCTGAATGCGGAACGATGCCGCACAAAAGTGGACAAGGCAGCGACACGTCAAGTTCTGGTGACCGTCATGGGACGTGTGCCAGAAACGTTCAGTCTTGGAAATTGGGGAACATACCGACAGAGACCATACGTCCCAGAACCCCTGCGCTGCTTCAGGTGTCAGAAATACGGCCACCATCAGTCACGCTGCACCGGACAGGAGAGATGCGGAGTGTGCAGCCTGAGACATCCAACCAAAGACTGCATAGCCAAGCACAAGGCAAACCAGGCCACACAGCCAAATGTCCAAATTGTGGAGGCAAACATCATGCCTGGAGCACAACCTGCTCTGCACGGAAAGAAAAAGTGCAGACAGCTCAGGCCAGGATACACACACAGACCAGCACCACATACACCAACACCAACGTCTGGAACACTCGTGCACAGCCACAACAGACACACGCACTCACAGAGCAAAATTTCCGAATCTATTAATTCCAAATCAGAAAATACACAAAGGTGCTGCAGAAATACAGCAAATGCAAAAGGGCAAAAAACAATTACTTTCGGAATCGACACACCAGATATACAGTTTTACCGAGGTCCAGCTGAAAAACATCGTGAAGATCATGGCAGAGACCATTATCGATTGCCTACAGATGACGCAGAACGCCTCACAGCGACAGACTCAAGAAATCGCTTGTGTGATAATGGACAAGATCGTGCAGCAGACACAGTTACACAACAAATAGACAGTCTGAGACAAGACGAAGCACAAGTGGACAACAACGCATCATGGACATACAGACTTCCAACAACAGTCGGGTAGTCAAGACCCAGAACATCGACATTTACAAACGCAACTGCAAGAAGCAGTGACCACCCAAGATCAACAGAATCTTACAACACAAGTGACAGACAACAACAGCCCATGCAGTCTGATATGCAACAACACCAACACAGACGTATTGGACAGCAGAGATGCACAGGTTCCAACAACACACAGAAACGGCCACGACCAATCAATGCAGTCCGACATGCAGCAATACCAACAACACAGTGATGGACCACAGTTATGCACAGATTCCAACAATGCCGGGGATGACCACGGCCGATCAATGCAGTCCGATTTGCAGCGACACGACTTGCGAGGTGGAGAATATAGAGGTCGATCCCGAAGAGGAGTTCTACTAGAACAGGCAACACCAACCGAAACCGTCGTCTGGCCATTACGAATACTGCAGTGGAACATACAAGGTCTTGGAAATAAAAACCACACACTTCGGGAGGCTGCAATCAGCACGAAAGCAGATATAATCGTTTTGGAAGAAACTCTTTTCCCAGCCACGAAATCCTTCAGATTAGCTGGATATCAGCACTATGTTATGCCGTATGAGCAGGGGAGACAAAGAGGCTTAATGACCCTAGTCAGGAACACCATACCCAGCAAGAAAATAGACCCAGTTTCATGTGGGGATGGAGTAGAGGTATTAGCAGTAACAGTGGATATGGCTAATATTGAGCTCCTCATATACAACGTTTACAAGCCCCCTAGACGTAAACTAGAAGCAGAGGCGGCTTGCCTTGGCCACGCAGGAAAATGTAATTATTGCTGGGGATTTTAATGCTCATCATCGAGAGTTAGGTGCGACTGGGCCAGCCAATGCTGATGGGCGCCATTTAGCTGCAGCTCTGCGAGATGTACCTGAAATTACACTTCTCAACACTGGGGAACCCACTCACATTCTAGGAGGATCCCTTGATCTTACATTAATCTCAACAGCACTCAAGCATCGGGCGAAGTGGGAAGTAGACCCGGTGATCACCAGTGACCACTATGCTACTGTCACAACACTAAACATAGAACGACCTCCTACACCACCTGCACAACCTAGGTGGAATTTAAGAAAGGCCAATTGGAATATATACCAAGAAGAACTTGAAAATTGGTTTGCAACATACACGCCACCTGCGGATTTGAACATACACGAGACCAATCTGCAGGAAGCCATTGCAGCTGCTGCAAACAAAGCTATTCCAATCATTATCACAGGAAACACAACACGGAAGAACTATTGGTTCTATAGTAGTGAAGTTAAAGAACAGAACCACAGAGTCAACATCTTCAGAAAACATCTAAAGAGAAACCCCACACCAGAAGGAAGAACTCTGCTAAGAGCGGTGGTATCTGAAGCAAGACGCGTTTCTAGAGAAGTAAAGGAGGCAAGATGGTTTGAGTGGTGTCAAACTCTGAACGAACATAGTAGTCTTGGCAATATGGGGTCAGATTAAAACTATATCAGGTCGACCAGCCCGACCACAGGCATGTATTCAACCATTGCAGGAGGCTGAGAGACTTGCCCTCCAATTTGCAGAACGAACAGCTTCATATCAGCTTCCTGCTGTGGTCCGCAGGCAGCAAGAACAATTAACACAAGAGAGGTTGACAGTCATTCATGCGAGTATAGCTATAAATGACGAATGTGACTGTCCCTTCACCACACAAGAACTAATCAGAGCCAAAAAAGGTGGTAAGGACACTGCACCAGGTGCTGATACCATTACATACTCAATGATCGCACATGCAGGTCCTGCTGGAGAACAAGGAATATTGGACGTCATCAACGCATCTTGGCAGCAAGGCAAACTACCAACCTCTTGGAAGAAAGCAGACATCATACCGATTCCTAAGCCGAAAGAACCTGGCAATTACAGACCCATTTCATTAACATCATGCATTAGTAAAACTGCAGAACGGATGGTCTTAAATAGGCTACTGTGGAAGACTGGAGACCTGCATAAACACATATTTGGCTTCACTAGAGGAGTAGGTACTGCCAACTGCATAGCAACATTACTAGGAACAGTTAACTCAGGTCCAGCTATAGTGATCTTCCTTGATCTAGAAAAAGCATTCGAACTTGCAAGCCCGCAAGCAATTTTACACACCTTAGTTAAAAAGGTGTAAAGGGAAAAATGCTAGCATGGATTCAAGATTACCTAAGTCACAGGTATGCCAGAGTAAAGTTGCAAGGACAAGTGTCGGACTACCGCTTGCATGAGAATGGGACTCCACAAGGAGGAGTCCTCAGTCCTAGTCTTTTTAACATCCTTATGGAAAAACTTGTTACCATGACATTTACAGAAGGGGTTAAATTGCTAAGCTATGCTGACGATCTAGCATTAGTCATTACAGGTCCTTCACTTCTCAATAAAGCACAAGGTGCATTAGATAAAGTAACATCTGAATGCAGCGTTTTAGGGCTAAAAATATCTGCACAGAAGTCTAAGGCAATGAGACTAGGCGGCCACACTCCAGACAGGCACCTACGCATTCAAGACATTAACCTTCAGTGGGTTACACAATATCAATATCTCGGAGTGTGGATAGATTTTAACATGACGTTCAACAAGCAAATTCAATATCTAAAGAGAAAGTAAAATCACGACTAAATATAATGAGAGCAATCACAGGGCCCCGTCTAGGAGCGGGACACAAAGTGTTAAGAATGTTTTACATACACGCCGTTCGTTCCCTAATTGATTATGCAGCGCCTGCCTTACTCACTCTTTCTCCTGGCCAGTGGGCAAACGTTGAGGTTCTTCAAAACGATGCATTGCGAATCATAACAGGAGCTCCCAGATGGACTAAAATACTGAACCTAAGACTGGAAACCAAGCTAACGTCGATTGAAATAAGGGTAAAAGGGATCGCTGCGTGCATGCTCACCTAGATATTGACTAGACCTAGACTCAGTTCACTTAAAGATATAATCACTGGAGCACTAACTCTGGACAGAAGAGCCTCCAATAGCAACAGGTGGACCCATTGTGCGATAAACACCATCAATACATTCGATATAACAAACACAGTCACTGAGAAGGGTGTCGACGAAATACATACAGACTTTGTTATGCAAGCCCCTTGGGAATCTCCGCCAGCAGACTTTAAGATTATGGTTATTGTAGGAAAAAAGAACCAGACAAATCCTCTTCTGCTACGTAACGTTGCACAGATGCATATAGAAGCAAAAAAAAGCATCCGACAGCTTCACTTAATTCACAGATGGATCAGTAGACCAGCAGGGACACGAAACCGGAGCTGCAGTTCAAGCAGGAAACTCTGTACATAGTTGGAGGCTCTCAAATGGGTGTTCGACTTTACAAACAGAGATGCTTGCCATTCAAAAGGCTTTGGAACATGCTCTTGCACAACACCGACAACATGTTATCATACATACAGATTCGAGAACCGCCATTGAAACCTTGCAACAAGAACGCATATGTGATAACGTACATCTGATCACAAATGTCATATCATTAATGCAAACACTCGAACGACAAGGCCGACGGGTCCTTCTCAACTGGGTGCTGAGTCATGTGGGAATCATAGGAAATGACATTGCAGACGAAGCTGCAAAACTTGCAACTAAGAGAAGAACTGTAGACATTTGCATACCACAGAGTCTGTCACTGATTAAGAACGTAATTCGAAACAGAGCAATGCAAAAGTTGTACAGTGACCACAACTCAGCTATTGCAACATCACGATCTGCGGGTTGGTACAGGAATTCAACCAACTACGAACCACTTATGTTAATGAAGGGGAGCAGTAGAGCAACAGAAGTACACTTACATCGCATCAGGCTTGGATACCCATGTGCATGGGAAATAGGCTTACAGGTTCCGGAAGATGAGAAGAAATGTCAACACTGTGGAGAAATGCCTGACAGACCTCTAGAACATTATCTAACACAATGCACAGTTACAAACCCATTAAGATTTCAACTTCGATTCAACAGAGCAGAAGAAGTTGTTAAACACATATGGCAACATCTTACTGAAGCAACCATACGAGTAATAAATACTCATACTCCACCCAAGTAAAACAAAAACAAGCAACACTTAGTGGGCCAGCCAGAGGCTTATGGCCCGCGCAGGGATATCCCTGCACAAAAAAAAAAGTATAGCCCTCACACTGTCTGAGAATACTTCACTCTTGGAATACTCAGAAGAATCGTTCGTCCTCATAATGCAAAGCTTCGTGTTAATTTGGACTACAATTCCATGTATCTGCCCCTGGAGAAAATTGACTTTGGTTACGAATTTTCAACACTTCGGGCCACTAACAAACAAAACAATTTTATAACCCAGGAAAAGTTTCAAAATTTTCAAGATGCGATAATTTTTTAATGAAAGCTTGCAAATAGCTTCTTTCTCGTATTCTAAGTGATGTTGAAACTTTAAAAAAAGGTGAAAAATCTGTCACCTATCATATGCCTTAGCCACACATGGCCACCATTTTCAGAACTTCCATTAGTATTAGCTGACCAATCTAAGCTTAGTGAAATTGAAAGTCAGTGACGCCTACCGTTAACCATTGACTGATCCAACATTTGTAAGGGACAAATTCCGACATCTGAATCGTCATTTTAGACCAAGACAATAACTGTCAAGAACACTGCTGGGGATCCCATACTGATTGACCTCGTTGAGTTTACATTGAAAATATACAGCTTGCCAATCAGTAATGCATTGGTTGAACGGATATTTCGAGAGTAACGTCTGTGAAAACTAAACTGAGAAATCTTGAATGGGAATGGGACTTGAGCTTTTGACATCGTCTTGAGAATCAAAACATATCTTGAAGAAAATGTAACTTGTTACTCGTCATTTGAATCACTCATATCAATGCTTAAATATGAGTCTGCAATATACAAGAACGAGGTTGTGGATGCAGATCAAGATCTTGGTAATCTTCAACTGTAAAGACGTGGAAGGACTCCACACCCATTATGCTTCATACAGTAAACATTGGTAAGTTATCCTATTATCATACTGGTTATATATATATATATATATATATATATATATATATATATATATATATATATATATATATATATATATATATATATATGCAGAGATAATATTAATAAAACAATTAAGATCGTTTAATGTACTCTATATATCAAAATAGATTACTTTGAAACCCGTAACAGTCACTAAACAAAAAATTGGGCTACTCTTATTACAAATTCGCTACTTTTAGACCGTCAACTCGCTACTTTTAGCAATTTGGATCTAGCAACCCTGGGCGCCGGCCGCTCAGTTGCCTCCGTGATCTCAATGGGAGAGGATGTGCAGCTTCTCACCTCAGCTGGTGAGGTGAGGAGCCTCTATTCAATTTCTATTTCATAAGACAAAACATGTCTTATCAAAACATGCCTAACATATCAAAAACAATTGCTACGGCCGCTGGGCACACGCTCAACAACTGGCAATCACTGTCAGCTGGATAACATGGGCTTACCACAGAATTTGTTCAGTCGAGGGTGCTTCCTGGCCGATGCTCGACAGGGCACTCACAAGCTGCCCAACGAAAAATGCTTCAGTACTGCTTTACCACTCTTACTGCAGTCCACGACTAGAGCTGACACTTCCACAAACTTATTCCACAGTCGAAAAGTCGGAGTCGGGGTTCTCCTTCACCAAGGGCTCAAACGGAGCACACACTCCCCCTCACGATTTCTTCAGCTCAAGTGTGGTCAACGTCCTCAGAAGCAAGCCTCACACCTCCAGCAAATTCTCCACATCTCATGTCAAGTCATTTATTTATATTCTTATTCACTGCCCATGTTTTTAAACTACTCGTCAAGTTTATTCGAGTGTTTACTACGTATATTTCCAGGTCTATATATCCTTGAGATCATAACAATGGATAGCTGGATAATGCAATTAGATACATGGATGGATAATTGGAGCTTATGATGTGGTAGATGCATAGAAAGGTGGATAGGGTGATTGTGTAGATAGGTTGATAGATCAAGAGTATGATTGGATAGATGGAACAATAAATGATACATATATGGATAGAAAGTTGGATGGATAGATAGATGTATGTATAATAGATTAAAAATATTTGTATAGATATAAGAACATAAGAATAAAGGTATCTGCATAAGGCCTATTGACCCATACGAGGCAGCTCTTTTTTATAACCACCCAATCCCAATATATAAGGATTGATATACGGATTGAATGATAGATGTAAAGATGAAAAGATGGATAGATATGAACAGGTAGATTGTCTGATTGGATATGTGCAAAGACAGATGTGAAGATAAATGGATATATTGATGGCTAGATAAATTATTAGATAAATAAATGCATAAATTGATAGATAGATGTATCTGTATATATGGATAGATAGATGGATGGATCGATTGATAGATGTATAAAAAAATAAATAGATAGGTGGAAGGACAGATGGATAGATAGATGCATGGATGAATAGAGGGAGACATTAATATATTGCCGAATAGATAAATGATTGGAAGAAATATTGATCGCTGGGCAGATGTATAGATAAATGGAAATGATAGATTGACAGATGGATAAATGGATAGATAGATGGACAGATGGATAGATAGATGGATGGATAGAGGGAGAGTGTGATTAGATATATGTATTAAAATCACCAGGGTTGTGGAGATCATTGCTATCCATAAAACTGGAGACCTGGTTCCTGATCACTCTCTCAAGCACATTTATTATGTGGGACGTTAGTGCAACTGGTCTATATTCTTAGCTAAGCTTTGCTCCTTCCCTTGTGTAGAGGGGCTGTGTCTGCTGATATAAGTGCTTCTGGTATATATCCCCGTGTCCAAGCTCTTCTTCCACACTATACTGAGTGCCTGCTCTACTGGCATTTTGCATTTCCTTATAAATATTGAATTCCAAGAGTCTCCACCCGGGGCTGACGGCATGTGCATGTTGTCAATTTTTCTTTCAAAATCTGCAGTGTCCACGTTGATGTCAGTTACATTTCCCGGGGTTTATCACGCAAAGATATCACACACATCAATTTTCAGGTAGATATCACGTGATAAGAAGATTAGGGTTTTCCTTAGGATTTCATTCACTTCTTTGGCATCCTCTGTGTAAGAACCTTCACTTTTGAGAATAGGTCCAATAATGACAGTGGTTCTAGCTTTTGACTTCGCATATGTGAAGATGCATATTTGATTTTGCATATTTTTATCCCCTGTATTGCTTTCTGGTGTAGTTGAAAATTTTCAATGATTTCATCAGTTTCTACTCTATTTTTTTAATCACCCCGGTTTAAATTATTTCTTGTTTGTAAGGATAGTCGTATCTGTTTATGCATTTCCGTAATTTTTTTCCTTCTTATATAGTGCAATCTGCTCTCTCTTTATAATTTGGTCCTCTTTCTGGCTTTTCGGAAAAGAACATGTCTCCAACAGACTTTATATGCTTCGGAAGTCAGTTGTTCTATTCTTCATGTGGGTATTTTATTACTTAGAACAGTTTCCCATTAACTAGTTGTAAGTTTTCTTTTTATCTTTTCCGAGTTTATCCTTTCATTACTACAGGGGGCCCGATGACTGAGGAGTATGTTTCCAAATATGAAATATAGTGAACAATTTTAAACAAATCTCCCGGTGTCATCAGCGTCGTGAAATTTTCATCCCAATATGTTAAGAAATGGATGTTTTACGATTTTTTAAAAATAAGTGCGTGCGAAACAGGGGGCAACCAGTACTGATAATAACGATAACACCTCCTATTTACTGACAATCAGGGATAAAGAGATGCAAGCACCTGTCCGGTGCACAAAGAAGAAAAGTAGTAGTAAGAAAGGTCTACAAAGTGGATATGCAGCTGGTGCCACCTGGAGGGCCAGATTTCACGCATAATAATGAGTTAGCATGTTATTATGCTGTATTTTATTATATATCATATAAATACATTACCCAATGGCAATATTTCTTATATCCCTTTGTACGAAAAGCTGACAAACACTTATTTTTTGAGGTGAGTTTTTTTTTGTTTATTTTTTCTTGTTCTTTTCTCCTTTGTTTCTATACAGATTTTGTTGTAACTTCTAAATCCTGTAGAATGCATATCCAGAACTAAGTATGTGAAATTGGAACGAAATTGGTCGGCGTGTTAGTTAGTAACAGTTGGCAGAAGTTGTGACTTTTATTTTTTTGGCTGATTTATTTGCAGATTTCAAACTCTAGTCTCTTTGTCTCTTTAGGGTGTATTGATAAATGAGGACCAGATGAGGGCCTTATCATTTATATATGGGCAAGAAAGTTACAGGAATATATATGTTTGTTATAATTAACCTATCCCTATATTTTTTTTGGGGGGGAGTAAATTTTTCTTGATTTCATTTCAACACATATTGACCTACAACTTTCACATATTCGAGTACAAATGCCAAGCAATGTTTAATAAAACACACAAGAAAATTCATTAATTTGATCAACTATATTCATTGTTGATAACTTTAGTTCAGTTATCTCTACAGAAGGAATTTCAACTTTGAGACATTTTTAAAAATATCAGTTTCTGATCGATTTCCACCATTTTTACATCTTATGTGAAAAGTTCTTAGTTCTAAGGTATTCTATGGATCGTTTAGTCATAAAGCCACAACGTTTGGAGTTATACATTTTTGGCTTTTAAGTTTTGCACATATTTGGATGGCCACATTGAAAAAAATGTTTTACAGAAAACTATGCTCACAAAGAATATTTTATCCTTAGAAACATGAACGTTATATGCTATTTTGAGACCATAACGAATAAGATAAAATTTGGTAACATTTATTATTCACCAAAAATTTTATGTGTTTGAGAAAGTTTCAGTACACAGTTACCGGGCCCTTAAAATGGAATTTATGGAATAACCGCTAATGCTAGGGGTTAAGCCAATGCCGTTAGTACTCACTTCAATGAGCTTGTGATCTGAGTATGTGGCATCTGTGATTGTAATCTCCCTGATTATGTCTTCATTGTTTGTAAAGGTCATATCTAGAATATGTTCGTTTATATTTGACTCAATTATCTGCTGGCTGAGCGAAAATCTCTCACAGAATCTAAGTATTTCTCTGACTTTTGGTTGACTATTACCAGATAGATTCCTTGGTATAATATTATCGTTTGTTATTTTCCATCTCAGACTGTTCTGTGAATTCCTCAGTCGTTGCAGTTTGTATATTAGAATAATAACTAGGTTTATATTCTGTATCCTTACTCTCAGTACTTCTACCACCTCGTTAGTAGAGTTAAGGAGCTCTGAACATACAAGGTCCTCTGTAATATAGCTTTAAAGAAACTTTTGAGTTTTTGTTCCTCTGGCATCACATGACGGCTCTGGTACACAGTTGGTTACATGCTCATCTTGTTTATGATTGTTACCTAATATTGTTACTGATTACAATTTTTTCCAATTGATGAATATAATAAGCTCAGGAAATTAAAGGGTCTTTGTGAGTAGGTTTCAGCTGAGCTATAGTTATCTTGAGATGATTTCGGGGCTTTTTTAGTGTCCCCGCGGCCCGGTACTCGACCAGGCCTCCACCCCCAGGAAGCAGCCCCTGACAGCTGACTAACACTCAGGTACCTATTTTACTGCTGGGTAACAAACACATAGGGTGAAAGAAACTCTGCCCATTGTTTCTCGCCGGCGCCTGAGATCGAACCCAGGACCACAGGATCACAAGTCCCGCGTGCTGTCCGCTCGGCCGACCGGCTCCCTTTGCTGTGGTAGGATTACAGCTCTTTCTTGCAGTTTCACCAGGTTCCTTATATGATAGTTCGTTTAACATAGCTCTTTTTGTAATAGTTAGTTTCAAAGTACATTCTCATGAAGTAAAATAGTCTTTAGGAGTAGGCTTCAGATGAGCTGAGGTAGGATAACAGCTCTTGGTTGTAGTTTAAATAAGTACGTCATTTGACAGCCCTCATAAACCTAGCCTTAGTTTAAAGAGACAGAGAAAAACAGACAACATAGAGGAGATAAGAAGAGACAGACAAACAGATGTATAGATTGATAGATAGGGATAAAGAGAGAGAGAGAGAGAGAGAGAGAGAGAGAGAGAGAGAGAGAGAGAGAGAGAGAGAGAGAGAGAGAGAGAGAGAGAGAGAGAGAGAGAGAGAGAGGAGAGAGAACAGAGAGAGACAGACCAACAGACGGACAGTCCGAGAGACAGACAGACAGACAAATTAGATGACCGATGGAATAGGATTATGAATATAACAAGTAAACTTGTAGAAAGGACACAAGCAGAAAATCCTGATGTAATATCATTCACAGAAAAAAACTCTCAGGCATCATTAAAAATGCAGTGTTTCCATAGGACTACTATATAGTAAGAAAAGAGATGGGCATCCCAGGCTTTGAAAAGTTCAGAGACTTCATAGCAGTCACTATGACAATGGAGGACCAAGGATAATGGCAGTAGTAATATATAACCTCACATTAAATGACAGAAGATCCAGACCGGAGTATGACAGAACAACATGACAACAATTAACATAAGAGAGAGAGAGAGCGGATTCTATTGCCTGCATGAAGATATCTAACTGTTGATCATGGGTGACTTCAGCCTTGGAAAGATAGACTGGGAAAATAGAGACCACACGGAGGGACAGAAACATGGAGAGCTAAACTACTAGACGTGGCAACAAAAAACTTTCAATGCCAACATGTCAAGAGGCCCACAAGAATGAAAGGGAATGAGGAACCAGCCAGACTTGATCTTGTATTTACCCTGAACGAGTCAGACATAAGGAAAGTCAAACCACAACCCCCCCATAGGAATGAGTGACCACAGTGTCCTAACATTTGAGAATCTGGTAGAAATTGGATTAACCCATCTAAGGAATGGCCCGAAAAGTAAAACGGTGGAATACCGAAGAGAAAACTGTGAAGAGACTATACAATTTCTAGTAGGAATACCATGGGAGACAACTCAGTGGAAATTTTGTACAAGGAATGTTGGACTACATCATTCAAAAGTGTCAGGAGGCAGAAAACATGTTTAACCCGGCACAGAAAGGAAAAAAAGAAAAGCAAAAGGGGAATTCGTGGTTCAGTTAGGCATGCAAAAAGCAAGGCAGCTAAGCACAAGAGAATGGAAAAACTATAGAAATAACAGGACACCAGAGAGCAGAGAGAGATGCCAGTGGGCCAGAAATGGGTACCTCAGTGTGAGAAGAGAAGCAGAGGCAGTTGGAAAATAACATATCAAATAAAGCCAAGACCCAACCAAAACTGCTATACAGCCACAACAGGAGGAAAACAGCAGTGAAAGAACAGGTGACGAAACTGAAAAAGGGAGAAGATGGGTACACAAAGAATGACAAAGTAATCTGTGAAGAACTCAACAAGAATGTCCAGGTGGCCTTCACAATAGAACAAAGAAAAGTCCCCTGAACTAAACATGGTGGCAATACACCAAACAAACGTAAAATATATTAAAATGACCAGAGATGAAGTTAGGAGGTATCTGCTTGATCAAGACGTGACTCAGGCTGTTGGACCTGGTGTAATCTCACCAAGGATGCTATAAAAGGGGGCAGAAGCAATTTGCTTGCCACCATCTACGGTGTATAACAAGTCACTGGAAACAAGAGACCTACCAGAGAGTTGGAAGACAGCTAACGTAGTACCAATATACAAAAAGGGGGATAGGCAGGAGGCCCTAAAGTACAGGCTGGTGTCTTTAACTTGCTTACCATGCAAGGTGATGGAGAATATCGCGAGAAAAAGAGGGGTATCATATTTCGAGAGATGGGACTTTGTAGCACGTCACCAGCAGGAATTCAGGGAAGACAAGTCATGTCTCCCATGTTTAATACAATGACCAAGCAACAATCATTAAGCAAGAATAGGCAGACTGCATTTTCTTGGACTGTCAGAAAGCTTTTGACACAGTGCCCTATAAGACACTATTGCATAAACAAGCATTGGAGAAACAAGCTGGAGTAAGCGTTAGGGTGCTCCAGTGGATAAGTGAGTACCTAAACAACAGGAAGCAGAGAGTTACGATGAGGGCTGAGACCTCAGACCCGCGTTATGTCACCAGCGGAGTCCCATAGGATTCTATACTCGACCTTCCTTGTTTCTGATTTACGTTAATGATGTTCCAGAAGGCTCATTCTTCAAGAATGAAGGCTCAAGAACACGGCTCATTCTTCTCAGTGTTTGCTAATGATGCTAAAATTATGAGAAGGATTAAGACAGATAAGGACAGCAAGAGGCTACAGGATGACATTGGACAGACTGAAGAAATGGTTCAACAAAAGGCTATTAGATTTTAACTCGAGCAAGTGCAAAGTGATGAAGATAGACGTAGGGAGCAGAGGCCAAGACAAGGTACCCGCTTGGAAAGAAATCCTTCAGGAGTCAGGAAGAGATAAATATCTGGGAATTGATATCACACCAGATCTGTCACCTGAAGGTCTGAAAGTCACCTGAAGGTTACCACATCAAAAGGATAACATCAGCGGCGTTTGCATGGCTGACGAACATAAGAACTGCCTTCAGAAACTTTGTAAAGAATCATTCAGAACCTTGTATGCCTCATATGTCAGACCAATACTGGAATAGCGGCTCCAGCTTGGAGTACACCAACTAGTCAAACACAAAACATGTTAGAAATGTTCAGAGATATGCCACTAAGCTGGTCCCCGAGCTGAGAGGAATGAGCTTCGAGGAAAGATTATTGGAACAAATCTCACGACACTGGAAGACAGAAGAGTTAGGGAGATATGATTCACTACCTATAAAATTCTTAGAGCATTGACAGGATAAAGATAAACTTTTAACACTGGTGGTACATGAACAAGGAGATACAGGTTAAAACTTATACCCAAATGACCCGAGTACAATGATCGCATTAACTGGAACGTTTATGCAATCAGTTTATGAATGTCAGATGTCAGAAATCTGCAGGAGCTGAGGAGGCATTTGAGCAGAATTCTCTGTTGCGTTTCACTTACGAGATGGAGAAGGATGGAAGCTGCCCTTTCTAGATGTAACAGTCATGGAAAGGAGCGGAGGTTTCCACACTGCAGTTATACTAAGGAAACAAACATAGGAATGTGCCTAAATGCCAACAGTGACTGCCCAGACAGGTACAAGAGGAGTTTGTTAACGCTTATGTCGACCGTGCTCTCAGCCACAGCTCAGAATGGAAGCAAGTCGACGAAAAACTCTGTAGGTAAGGCAGGTCCTAGTCAACAACGGAATCCAATGGTTTCATTGAAGACATCATAAGAGGAAAGTGAAACGCCATGCAACCTCTGAAGAGACAACTAACACAACACCTATACCCCCTATTAGACTATTTTACAGGAACTTCTTCTCCCAGCTCAAAAACGGAGGAAAGGGTCCTGAAAGATATTGTTAATAGAAATGTTATCCCTACAGACAAAAATCAGAAGATACAACTACGATTTACTATAAAACAAAAAAACGGCAGCCTTCTCATGAGAAACTCTCCAGACACGAAGCAGAACGCTCTAAAAGAGACAAACGTCGTCTATGCCTTCAAATGCCCTCTTGGGGACTGTAAGCCTCAAAAAACTCAGTATATAGGCAAGACAACAACATCTCTTCCAGGCGTTTAACGATGCATAAGCAACAGGGCTCCATTAAGGAACATATATTCTCTTCCACAACCAAACCATCACCAGAGAAATCTTAAAAACAACACAGAAATCATTGATAGATACAGCGACAGCAGGCGGCTTGACATCTGCGAGGCACTACACATCAAGAAGTCAACACCAGCAATCAACAGCCAATTAACCCAAACTATATTCTACCCACTTCAAGACTCCGCTCCAATATAGAAACATCAAGAAATATGGGCCAATAGGCTCTGCAGTTCGATTGGTACCAACCTCTACTTCTACAATCTATACCCCGTTTTCATGTTTGTGTTCACCCACTATTGTATTACATCACCTCACCCAAATGCAGGTATAAGAGCCAAGGTTTGTTCATAAAGCATAAGTTGTGCGTAGATAAACTAAAGTCTTTGAAAATGTAATAAGTTTTACAAAACGCGCTGAAGTGTCGCGTCAGACTAAAAATAAAATTAATTTTGGAGAATGATTTTTCATTTACCGTCAACAGTAAAAAGAAACATAGGAAAATAGAGAAAATTCGTGTTAGAATTATTAATCTTAC
>WNGS01168994.1:24266-49391 GCA_020271785.1 Procambarus virginalis
CAGTGGTGACCACCTCGTCCCCTGGCACGACTTCGTCTCTCATTGTGACTACTGCGCCTTTTACCCCCTCTCTCTCTGGGGGTTCTCAACGCGTCCCCGCCACGGCCGCACTCGCACGATCCCCTCAAGTAATAATACTTACAACGCCTTCTTTGGTCCCACTACGTGGGCTACATACTTTGATCTCCACCATCTGGATTCTACTCCTCCTGACGATTTTCTCATCCATAACACCTTGTTGATTCAGTAGATGCCTCTGTTAATTTTAATCCCCCAGTTACGGTACGCGTGTCGTCACTGCTCCTTCTCAGGATGCAGCTACTCGCTTAGCCGCTTTGTTCTGCATTGGAGAGAGCCCTGTTCGGTCCCCAGAAACGCTCAGTTTCTGCCAGTGTTGGCATTGTTCTCCCACATCATGTTCGAACTGGTGTTCGCGGCCTCAAAGATTGCCATGAGGATATTAACATATCCTCGAAGCCCAAGGTCATTCTGTCCTCCAGGTGGACACGTTTACTCGACCCCCCCCCTCGTGATCGTCGCCGTCAGCTCCTTCGAATTGTAAAAATAACTTTTAATAGGAGGACCATTCTCCTCTATTATTCTTGCTGGTGCCAGATGGTCCGTTCAGAAGTACATTCCCTCTCCTAGACTTTGCAATGAGTGTTGGAAGTTTGGGCACGGTGTCCTCAAATGCACCAGTACGTGTGTCTGTGCCCCTTGTGTGGGGACGATAGTCATTCGAAGTCCGATTGCACTTCTCCCCGGCTCGCTGTCTCAATTGCGGGAAGCCCACCCTACTTCTCACGCTCGTGTATGCACTACAAACTCGAGGAAGCCATCCTCAACTTGAAGCACCGTGATCGTCTGTCTTTTCCTGAAGTGAGATGCAAGTTCGTCGTCTCACCCCTTTCGCGGGCGTCTCCTATACACTCGCGTGTTGCGTTCTACCTCTCCTCGTCCTTCCCGTCCTCAGTCTCAAACCGTTCCCAGGCATTAAACCCGACCACACCCACCCCCCTCCTCCCCTATTTCTTTGCCTCCTGTCCGGATGGTCTCCCTCCGGTTCTCCATCTAGGGTTTTCCCCCTCCTACCCAGTCCACCATATCTCCTCTGTCTTCTTCCCATCCCCCCCCCCACCTTTCTTCCCGACCCTCCCCCCAGTCTCTTGACCCTCCTCGCCACCTGTCTGTCCAGGCTGATCCATCATCCTCCCAGCAATCTTCGAGTTGTTCGCTCCCGTTCCTCTTCTCCTGCCGAGACCATTGAATCTGTCACCCGGTACGTTGTTACTGGAACGCTTGTCTCTTCGAGTCAAAAACGTAAGCCTGGCTCCTTCCTTCTTCCTCTCCAGCGGGTAAGAAGGTTCGCTTTCTTCCTCACCCCCTCCCTCTGACTGTCACTACATCTCTCCCATTTCTGTGGTCAACCTCCTGTCCCAGATATGGAGGTTTATGTTGCCCTGATTCCCTCTCGGTTGCTGCCTTGCTGAGGTGCACTCGCTGACTTCTGCCCCCCCCCCCTTCTCCAGCTGTTCTTGCCTGCCCCTCTCAGTTGTTTCCTCCTCCGGACCCCGTCAGTCCGCCTCTGGTCTGTACTCACCTAGTTGTACTCACCAAGTTGTGCTTGCAGGGGTTGAGCTCTGGCTCTTCGGTCCCGCTCTCAACCGTCAATCAACAGGTGTACAAGATCCTGAGCCTATTGGATTCTATCATATCTACACTTGAAACTGTGTATGGAGTCAGCCTCCCACATTACTTCCTAATGCATTCCATTGGTCAACCACTCTGACACTAAAAAGAGTTCTTTCTAATATCTCGTGGGCTCATTTGGGCACAAGGTTTCCCCCTGTGTTCCCTAGTGCGTGTGCCCTTTGTGTTAAATAGCCTGTCTTTATCAACCCTGTCGATTCCCTTGAGAATCTTGAATGTGTGTGATGAAGTCCCCCCCCCCTAACTCTTCTGTCTTCCAACGAAGTGAGGTTTAATTCCCGTAGTCTCTCCTCGTAGCTCATACCTCTCAGCTCGGGTACTAGTCTGGTGGCAAACCTTTGAACCTTTTCCAGTTTAGTCTTATGCTTGACTAGATATGGACTCCATGCTGGAGCTGCATACTCCAGGATTGGTCTGACATATGTGGTATATAATGTTCTGAAAGATTCCTTACACAAGTTTCTAAAGGCCGTTCTTGTTAGCCAACCTGGCATATGCTACTGATGTTATCATCTTGATATGAGCTTCAGGGACAGGTCTGGCCGATATCAACCCCAGGTTCTTTCTCTCTCTCTGACTCTTGAAGTATTTCATCTCCCAAATGATACCTTATATCTGGTCTCCTGCTTCCTACCCGTAACTTCATTAAATTACATTTGCTTGGGTTAAACTGTAACAGCCATTTGTTCGACCATTCCTGCAGCTTGTCCAGGTCTTCTTGAAGCCTCAAGCTGTCCTCCTCTGTCTTTATCCTTCTCATAATTTTGGCGTTGTCAGAAAACATTGAGAGGAATGAGTCTATACCCTCTGGGAGCTCATTTACGTATATCAGAAACAGGATAGGTCCAAGCACAGAGCCATGTGGGACTCCACTGGTGACTTCAAGCCATTCAGAGGTCTCACCCCTCACTAACTCTCTGCTTCCTATTGCTTAGGTTACTCCCTTATCCACTGGAGCGCCCTACCAGTTACTCCTGCCTTTTTCTCCAGCTTATGCTTCAACCTTTTATGGGGTAGTTTGTCAGAGACTTTCCGACAGTCCAAAAAAAATGCAGTCCGCCCATCCTTCTCTTTCTTGCTTAATCTTTGTCACCTGATCGTAGAATTCTATCAAGCCTGTATGGCAAGATTTACCCTCCATGAACCCATGTTGATGGGTTGTCACGAAGTCTCTTCTCTCCAGATGTGTTACTAGGTTTATTCTCACAATCTCCCCATCACCTTGCATGGTATACAAGTTAAGGACACTTGCCTGTAGTTCAGTGCCTCTTGTCTGTCACCATTTTTGTATATTGGTACTACATTAGCAGTCGGCCATATTTCTGGTAGGTCTCCCGTTTCCAGTGACCTACTATACACTATGGAGAGTGGCAAGCAAAGTGCTCCTGCACACTCTTTCAATACCCATGGTGATATTCCGTCTGGCCCAACAGTTTTCTCACATCCAGCTCCAATAGGTGCTTCTTGACCTCATCTCTTGCAATTTCGAACCTTTCCAAGGTCACCTGGTTTGCTGCCACCTCTCCTAGCGACGTGACTTCTCCCTGTTCTATTGTAAAGACCTCCTGGAACCTTTTGTTGAGTTCTTCACACACCTCTTTTTTTTTCTCTGTGCCCCTGTCCTCGCCCACCCTAAGTTCATCACCTGTTCCTTAACTGTTGTCTCCCTCCTGATGTGACTGTGTAGTAGCTTTGGTTCGGTCTTTGCTTTATTAGCTATATCATTTTCATACCTTTTCTCGGCTGCTCTTCTCACACTAACATACTCGTTCCTGGTTCTCTGGTATCTCTCTCTACTTTCTGGTGTTCTGTTATTATGGAAGTTCCTCCATGCCCTTTGTTCAGCTCCTTTCTTTCATACATTCCCTATTAACCACGGATTCTTCCTTTGCTTCTCTGTTTTTTCCTGTCGGGTTGGGACAAACCTGCTTTTGCCTCCTGACATTTTTGGGTGACATAGTCCATCATGTCTTGTATGGACTTGGTCCGAGTTCTGTGTCCCAATGTATATACCATAGGAATTTATTCATCTCCTCATAGTTGCCCTTTCGGTACGCCAGCCCCTTTGTTTACCAGTTCTTTTTTGGGGGTGATAATTCCTAGCTCAACCAGGTACTCAAAGCTCAATACACTATGATCACTCATTCCCAAGGGGGCTTCCAACTTAACTTCCCTTATATCCGATTCATTTATGGTAAATATCAGATCAAGCAAGGCTGGTTCATCCCCTTCTCTCATTCTGTCGGTCCTTTGACGTGTTGACTTAGTTTCTTGTTGCCACATCCAGCAGCTTAGCTCTCCATGTGTCTGGCCCTCCACGTGGGTCTCTGTTCCCCCAATCTATCTTCCCATGGTTGAAATCTCTCATGATTAGTAGTCTGGATCTGTCCTCTCGCTCCCTTCCCTCTATCCTTACTAAGTTTACCCATGCCTCGCTAACCCTGATTTGGCCGACCCTGCTTCTGATTCTGACCCTGATCCTGAAATTATTTAATAAACTGTGTTTTTCTATACCTATATTTCTTTCTTGTTCTCTGTTATGTCTTTTCTCTTTGGTAATGTCTATTCTTCAGTGAAATATTCGTGGATTTTATGCCAACTTCCATGAATGCCAACTTCTAATTACACAGTTTCACCGCTTTGTGTTTTTCTCCAGGAACCCATGCTGGTGCTCGTCCTGGTCACTTTCGTGGTTATTCCTTTCTTTCTCCCCCCCCCCCCCAGCTCTTGCTGGGGCCCGTAACTCTACTGCTGTCTTAATTCGTTCTGATATTCCCTTCGTCCCCCTACTTCTTCCATCACCTATCCATTGTTCTGTTGCCTGTGTTTATGTGGGTAAATGGTATACAGTCTGTTCCATTTATCTCCCCTCAAATGTCCCGCTTTCTCTTCCTGATCTTAAGCACCTCCTGGACTCCTTGCCAGAGCCGGTGCTCCTTTTGGGTGATTTCAGTTCTCGACATTCCCTCTGGGGTGATGTTCTGACAAACACCCGAGGCTGTCTTCTCGAGCCGTTCGTCCTCGCTTCTTCTCTATCTCTTCGGAATTCTGGTGAGCCCACTCATGTGGATTCTCGAACTCGCACCCTTTCCTGTCTTGATCTTTCTCTCTGCTCGTCGTCCCTTTACTTACATTTCACGTAGCAGGTTCTTGATGACCTCCAAAACAGTGATCATTTCCCTATCCTCGTTTCCTTTTTCTCTTTCCACCTTCCCCTCTCCTTCCCTAGGTGGCAGTTTGCCAAGGCTGACTGGAGCCTATTTATCCTCCGTGCTACTCTCTCTGACCTCTCCTCTCTGCCTCTTCCTCGCGCCCTCCTTCTTTTTTATGACACTGTCTTCAACGCTGCCCTCCGCTTTGTTCCTCGCTCTTCTTCCCAGGGCACACGGAAGTGCGTTCCCTGGTGGAATGTGGACTGTGCTCGGGCTGTCCGCTGTAAGCTTGCAGCCTGGAAGAAACACCGCCGCCGGAAGACGGATGATTCTTTTATTTTGTTTCGGAAGGCAAGTGCGGTGGCCCGTAGAACCATCTGTAAAGCTAAACGTGAGAGTTGGAAATCTTATGTGTCCACCATTACGTCCGATACTCCTCTGCCACAGATCTGGAAGAAGATCCGCAAGATTACAGGCAAGTTCGTTCCAGATGTCTCGCTATTTCTCCCCCCCCCCTCTGTGGTACTCTTGTGGCGGATCCAGTGCAGGTCGCGACCGAACTGGGTTCCCACTTTTCTTCTGCTAGCTCTGGTTCTCATCTTTCTCAATCCTTTCATCTTCGTAAGCATGTTCTTGAATCTTATCATTTAGATTTCCACAATCATCTCCGCCTTCCCTATAACGATCCTTTCTCTCATTCTGAACTTCAGTCTGCCCTGGCCGTCTGCGGATCTACGGTGGCGGGCTCGGATGACGTTCATTATGAGATGCTTCGCCATCTCCCTCCGTGCACGTCTCAGTATTTACCGAGTCTGTATAACCAGGTCTGGGAGTCGTCGTTCGTCCCTGAGCCCTAGCTCGATGCCGTTGTACTCCGTATTCGGAAACCCCCTAAGGACTTCCACCCTATTGCTCTCAAGAGTTGTTTGCAAGCTGTTTGAGCGTATGGTAAATGACCGACTGATGTGGTTCTTGGAACACCATCACCACCTCTCTCCTTCTCAATTTGGTTTTCGCAAGTGCCGCAGCACGACTGATGTCCTGGTGAACTTGGAGGTCTATATTCGTACTGCTTTTGCTGCGAAGACCTCTGTTGTTGCTATTATTTTAGACCTGGAAAAGGCTTATGATACGACCTGGAGATAACATATTCTGTCCCAACTTCGTTCTTTTGGCTTTCGTGGTAATCTCCCTCTCTTCATTCAAAGCTTTCTCTCTCATCGTATCTTTCGAGTCAGGCTTGGTGCCACTCTCTCTGCCTTTTTTCGGCAGTATGAAGGTGTGCCCCAAGGAAGTGTTCTTAGTACTACTCTTGTTTCTGGTTGCCCTCATTGGTCTTCTTTCCTCCCTTCCTTCTGGCATCTTCTCCGCTCTTTATTTTGACGATCTTGCTCTTTGCTGTCGGGGTGATGATTCGCCCCAAGGAAGTGTTCTTAGTACTACTCTTGTTTCTGGTTGCCCTCATTGGTCTTCTTTCCTCCCTTCCTTCTGGCATCTTCTCCGCTCTTTATTTTGACGATCTTACTCTTTGCTGTCGGGGTGATGATTCGCCCCAAGGAAGTGTTCTTAGTACTACTATTGTTTCTGGTTGCCCTCATTGGTCTTCTTTCCTCCCTTCCTTCTGGCATCTTCTCCGCTCTTTATTTTGACGATCTTACTCTTTGCTGTCGGGGTGACGATTCGCCTCTCCTTCAACGGCGGCTTCAACTTGCGATTGATGCCGTGTCATCTTGGGCCACCAATCATGGCTTCAAGTTCTCTACTACTAAGACTTGTGCCATGACTTTTACTCAGGAGCGGGTCGTTCTTCGTCCCTCTTTGTCACTTTATGGTCATCCCCTTGAGTACAAAGATTCCACGAAGCTTTTGGGGTTATTCTTTGACACTCGGTTGTCTTGGTCGCCCCATGTCTCTTACCTCCATGTTGAATGCTCTAAGGCCCTTAACCTACTTAAGGTTTTGTCCGATACTTCTTGGGGAGCGGATAGACGCACGCTCCTCTATTTGCATTCCTCTCTCGTCCTGTCTAAACTCGATTATGGTTGCCCTGCATACTCTTATGCTTCTCCTTCTACTCTTCGCCGTCTTGATCCTTTGCACCATACTGGGTGGTGTCTCAGCTCTGGTGCTTTTCGTTCAACTCCTACCCTCAGCTTGCTCGCTGACACTGGCTTTCTGTCTCTCCAGGATCGCCGTGATCGCTACAGTCTTCGCTATCTTGCGCGATCCTTACAGCATCCTCACTCTCGCCTCTATCGTGCTTTGACTTTTACCCCTCCTGTAGTTCCTGTTCCTCTTCACCACCTTCCTCTCTGTCCGTTTGTCTCGCTTACAAGATTCTCTTTCGGTTCGTATTACTAATGTTTCTCCTCGTATTGTTTCATTCTTGCCCCCATGGAGGGTCCCCCCTTCCCAAATTTTGTACTTCTCTGACCCGCATCACTAAAGCTTTTACCCCTCCTAAAGTTCTGAAACGCCTCTTCCTTGAGCACTTTTCTTCTCATTCCCACTCCGTTCCCATCTTCACCGATGGGTCAAAGTATGCTGACGGTGTGGGCTACTCTGTTGTTTTTCCTGACCACACTTATATGTGTCGCCTTCCTCCAGAGGCTAGCATCTTTACAGCAGAACTTTATGCTATTCTCTATGCTCTTCGTCTCCTGCTTTCCCGGTGTCAATCCTCCTTCATGGTGGTAGTTGACTCTCGTAGTGCCCTCATGGCTTTACGGTCCTTTAATCCAGTCCACCCGGTGGTCATCGAAATTCAACATTGGCCGTTTCTTATCTCTAGTAAATTTAAGTTGGTTGCGTTTTGCTGGGTTCCAAGCCATGTTGGTGTCTCTTTAAATGAGCGCGCGGATGCTGCCGCAATGACGCTATCCGCATTTGTCCCATCTCCCGTACAGGTATTCCTTATTTTGACTTTTACCAAGTTATTCATGCCTCCATCCTTGCCCGCTTGCAGAGTTGTTGGTCTTCTGTTATTGGTAACAAACTGCGTACTCTTAAGAGTCGTGTGTCCCAGTGGCCTTCCTCCTGCCACCGTAAGCGGCTCTGGCTAGGTTAAGTATTGGCCATACCCGTTTAACTCACGGTCACTTAATGGAGCGCCGCCCTGCTCCTTGGTGTCCAAATTGCATTGTCCCTCTTACGGTCATGCATATCATTGTTGAATGTCCTGACTTCCAAGACGAGCGTGTGTTTTTTTCCCACCGTCCCCAATGATCGGTTTTCCCTCAATAAAATTCTTGGCGACTCGGATACTTTTGATATCATTCGCCTTATGCGTTTTTGTTCTCGTATTGGCATCCTTGGTGATATGTAGCGCCCTCTGATTATCACGCACATTTGATGGTGCTACATAGCCTTCCCTGTTTGATGCCTTTTACTGATAATTACTTGCTTGTGCCGTCTAAACACGATTATGGTTGTCCTGCATACTCGTCTGCCTCTCCCTCAACTCTTCGTCGCCTTGATACTCTTCATACTGGGCTCCGCCTTAGCTCTGGTGCCTTTCGTTCGAATCCTGCCCTAAGCTTGGATGTTGAAACCGGCATCCTGTCTCCACAAGATCGCCGTAATCGCTACTGTCTTCACTACTTTACGTAGTCCCTACAACACACACTCTCACTTATGTCGTACTTTGACCATTACCCCTCTTGTGGGCCCTTTCTTCACATTCCCCTTTCTGTATGATTGTCTTGCTTGCAGCGTTCTCTCTCGGTTTGCGTTATCAATGTTTCTCCTCGTGTCGATCAATCTTTGTCGCCATGGAAGGTCCCTCTTCCTAAGTTTTGTAAAATCTTGACCCACATGACAAAATCTCTTACGCCTCCTTCCGTTCTGAAAGACCTTTTCCTTGCTCACCTTTCTTTACACTCCCACTCCGTTTCCTTCTTCACAGATGGGTCCGAGTCTACCGGCGCGTAGGCTGCTCCGTTGTATTTCTTGGCAGCACCTATGTGTGTCGCCGGCCTCCAGATACTTAGCATCTTCACGGCTGAACTTTATGCAATTTTGTATGCTCTTCGTCAACTGCTTTCTCCCTGTCAATCTTCCTTTGTTGTTGTAGTTGTCTCATGCAGTGCCCTCTTGGCTCTAGAGTTCTTTAATCCTGTCTATCGTCGTCGAAATTCAACATTGGCTGTTTATTATCTCCAGCATATTTATGGCATAGAAGTTTTGCTGGGTGCCCAGCTAAATTGGTGTTTTCTTAAATGAGCGTGTGGACACTGCCGCTAAGGAGGCTATCTGCACTTTTCCCATTTCCTGCAAAGGTGTTCCTTATTTCGACTTCTACCCAGTTATTCATTCTTCACTCTGTGCCTGTTGCCATGATCGCTTTTCTTCTGTTACTGGTAACACACTCCGTGCTCTTCTGAGTAGTGTCTCTCTGTGGCCCTCCTTCTACCACCATAACCGACGGTAGGAAACGGCTCTGGCGAGTTTACGTATTGGCCATTCACGTTTAACTCGCATGCACTTAAAGGAGCGCCGCCCTGCTCGTTATTGTCCAAACTGCATTGCTCCTTACGGTCGTGCATATTCATGTTGAATGTCCACACACCAAGACGAGTGTGCGTCTTGCTTCCTGACTGTCTCTCGTAATCACCTGTCCCTCGATAGAATCCTTGGTGAATCGGATACCTTTGATGTTGTTTGCTTTAAGCACTTTTGTTCTCGTATTGGCATACTTTGTGATATTTAGTGTCTTGAATATCCCTCTCATTTGACGGTGCTACATAGCCTCTCTGGTTTGGTGTCTACTTTTGATGATTACTTTCCTGTGGGTTAAGTTGCGACCCCACCACTTGTCCCACAAGTGGCACTTGACACAATGACACTTGTCCCACAAGAGAAATACTTGTGGGGCAATTGGCGGGGGGGGGGGCGCCAGACTGTCAGACACAGCAGCTCGCAGAACTGACCGTTTGAATCACAGGTAGCAGATATCTTTGGAAGAATACATCATCTAGATTACCATGTGCGGTCGCCAAGTTGTGTAGAATGTGTTGGAAAGTCTTGGACCCTTCATGCTGACAGTTCTCTCAGCAATCAATAGAAGTTGGAACAGAAAAGATGGAACAGGGATAAAAGAGGCTTCCTCAGAAAAGTTTCATATGCAGAACCTTATGTCTAAGTAGTTTCACTAATTTTTCTCCTTTAGCCAGAGAAAAAGCTAAAAAGTAGGTGAACTGTGCTACATAGTGGCACCACCCAACCCAACGTTCATAGCTGCTCGAATGAACGGCGGAAATATAAATAGGTACAGAACAAATGGGATGCACTAAGGTGGCAACCCGTCCTCGCAAATTCGTATAGTCAATATTGACTTATTAAATACGTGCATAGGTGTCATACTAAACATAATAGTTTACCTTGAAAAGCTTCATAGAAAACACCGACCTTACCTAAACTTGTTAGTATGTTAAGATAAGCATCTTATTGCTTTGTAATTACAATTGTTACTTAACCTATTATAGGTATAGGTTAAGTAATAAGTGTAATTACGATGCAATAAGATGTTTATCTTAACATACTAACAAGGTTAGGTAAGGTCGGTGTTTTCTATGAAGCTTTTCAAGGTAAACTATTATGTTTAGTATGACACCTATGCACGTATTTAATAAGTCAATATTGACTATATGAATTTGCGAGGACGGGTTGAAGGTGGTATACCGCCAGTGAACTAAGTTCTACTCCAAGCAAGGTCGTGGCTAAATTCCCTTAACATTTCAGTGTATGCACTTAGACCGTAAAATTCTTTCAAACCTGTGCGCTGGTAAATTCAGGGATAAAAGGTGGGACACAGAACTCAAGCTAATTCCATTAACTTGCACTGGAAACATTTCATCATAGTTTACTCGAGAACATTTTGATTGTTTAAAGACTAGTTAAGGGAAGCCTTGTCTTTACGTAACCAAGTTAGAAAATTACAGTAAAATTCAGTCAAATTCGCCTTTCCTGGTGTTTTTGAGAAAACGTCTAGGAAACGTGTGTGTCTGGGAACACAGTACACAAGTTCAGATCCTCATCACTGCTCAGACGGATTTTCTCATTGTTGCAGTCATGTTAGTGTGATTACTCAAGCCGTTTTTATTCTCTTAAATACCATAATTATATATAAATAAATGTTGAGTACTGAGGGAAGAAAGGTATAGGTGTTAATTTTTTTTAACTGGGCAGTATTTTCCTTGATTAGACTAAGGATTCTTGAGTAAGTCTCTGAACTTTTACCTGTCGTCAGGTTGTGTGGTCTCTGCCTGGCCTGTAACAAACTAGGTTTGTTGTAAGAATTATCCAGAATGTTTTATCTACAAGGAAGAATGGGAAGCTGGACCCACGTAGTGACCCCGGGAGCAGCCCCTGAGGGAATTTGCGGTGAAAATAATTGACGCCTTGGTGCACAAGTTTCGTATAATGAATCATTCTATAGTATTCACTTATTTAGAGATATTAACCTTCATTCATTTTGTATTAAAATTGTATTGTATAATATTACTGGTTATAATATCAAGAGTATTCTAATTATTAAGTCTCTAATTATTGAGTTAAGTCACCATCAGTGACGTCACAAGCCGTGACTAGACTTCTGCGCAGAGGATTTGGATGACCGGGCGGTCACAGATCACCAGTATCCATGTCCTCTATTTCTCAAAGGTCAAATAGCTATTTTGTAGTTGGGAATAACTCTTCCCTAAGATGCTTGTGTAATATAACTTCAGTAAAATAATTCAACCAATCTGGATCATTCAGTGCAACAGAGGTTAATTGTTAAACTTATGCCTGGCAAGTAACTTATATACTAGGCCCAACAATACAATGCTCTGGGCTTCTGGGTAGAGAAGCATATGGGAAGGACAGTGTGGTTTCAGGAGCGACTCGGGCAAGGTGGCCTTCCATCATTGGCCCCAAGACAGCACCAACATCTAGCTGTTCTATAGAAGGTAAAGTTGCTCAGAGTTTTATAGGGATAGGTCAACTCTTTGCCGTCAAATGTAAAGTCAGGGAGTGTTCAGTTGAGGGAGTGCTTCAATTTCTTAGATTTTGTTTAGTTTTTGAATAAATTAATTAGTTAGTAATTTGTCTTTTTATTAATTTCCATTGTGTTATATTTGTGTGAGTTGGTCCTTGTCACGTGGTCCCCACGAGGCCGAGTTTTCGTCGGGCCACAAGGCCTAACAAACAAGATTAAGAGATCGGTTATTCCCTTTGATTTTAATATTTCCAAAACTGAACGTAAGATCCTAGTTTATATGTTATTAGTGGGGATCAAGCCCCAAGGTTGATTGATTAGCATGATCGATTCAGACCTCGATCATTGCTCAGTGTTACTGGTCTGGTGGTAGCGGCGGAAAGGCGACCCTAGGGTTTTGCTAGAAGCCTATGTCACGTCAGACGGGTTGTAGAATCTTAAGTCGGTCAATCGTCTTAAGACCACGTGGCGTGGGGTCGGCTAAAAGTGAAATTTTTGAGGTCCTTTAGGGAGAGAGAGAGAGAGAGAGAGAGGGGGAAAAGAACACTTCAGAAAGAGAACATCAGGACCCCCCGCCCCCGGGTTACAGGCCCATGGTCAGGTTTCTCAGTTAAATATATTAGCCAATATATTTACCTAACAACAAAATTGAGAACTTTAAGTTATTATAGTTAAGAGTATAACACTTAAATTAAATTTTGCCCCAAGGGGTGAGTTTATTGGGCAGCGCCACTCATGAGTGGACATACCGCCATAGCAGCAAGTACAACACTCCCCAATAAGAAGAAAACCCGCTGGGTTGTTCATCCTGTCACTTCTACCCAGACACAGCTGGGATTTGCTTAACTGTCTCAAGTGAACAGCTCCTCAGACAATAAGATTAACATCTGTCAACTCTTTAAGGCTTAAGTTATCTTGCAGGTGCAAAATGGGGAAATCTTTCAAGAACAGTATCAATATTTGACAAATAGTGTTTTCCTAACTCAAACAATGTGGGGTTTATTATTCTACATATATATTTAATGTTACTCAGGTGTTCACATTCACGTAGATAGAGGTCAAGGCAGTGTCCGTCACTCTCACCACAGATTCTGCAACTTCGCTGGTCAACTGTTGTTTCCATTCCGTATCTCCATGGATATTTGTATCCAAGACAGATTCTCGCTATTATTGATTCTCTCCCACGTCCTCCTCCTCTTCGTCCATAATGATTGGGATTGCCAGCTGCAACCATGTTGTATCTTCGTACAGATTCACTGGTTTGTGTTTCTATCATCCTTTCCTCAGTTACCTTGTCACGGTGATGTTGCCTGACAATACATCTAATTTGTAGTAGAGTCTTGGGTATGAAGTATGCAATATGGTCTCCTTCAGCGCCTTCAGGAGCCAGCACATCTGCTCGTTCATTCCCGCATATTCCAACATGGGAGGGGATCCACAGAAACTTAATGACTCTTCCCTGATTGGTAAGTACTCTCACAGCTCTTAGTTTCACCGACTATTGCAAGATTTTCTGCCCAATTTTTACTTAGGCTTTGCAGGGCTGCTTTTGAATCGGTGCAAATCACTGCACCATTAGTGTTCCGTTCAAGAAACCTTAACGCGATAACAATGACAGTAAGCTCTGCTTGTGTTGAAGAGGCATAGTTCTCAATACACGCTTTTCTTCATTTCTGCGTTAGAAAGCATTATACTTAATTACCATGTATGCTGTATCAGCCCTGCCATTGACAAGATTAGGGGGTAGAAATAGCCTAAGCTACTCTATCCCTTTGAGATGTATTTCTTTCTTACCTCAATAAACATACTTGAACTTGAACTGACAGGATTAGATGACCCGTCAGTGTAGATTTCATCTAGTTCATCACCGGCTTCTTTATAAATTTCCTGGAGATACTTGTGCCTCATTTCTTGTGGTAACATGTTGGATGTTTTCGTTGTCATTTCATTGATGATAATCTTGCATGAGTCATCATCCCGGGGAGGTAACCTCTCTACAGGCAGGAGCTCACGGGCTTGCTCAAGCAGGTGAGGTTCTTCGAGGTAGCAGACTGATCTGTGATGCCATTTTTTGTTTCTCCTGTTCCCCCTGAAACTAGCACAGAACTCAGTTTTATCTTAGCAATATCATTGTAATGGGGATCTCTGGCTATCCAAAGTGCAAGCTTAGCATTCAGCTCCTTAATTTTGCTTTTAACACTGGGGAGGGACAACTCCTCTCTTAGTTTGGACGTTTTGGCAGTTCTTGGAACTCCAAGAATGATTGTCATGGCTTCATTCTGAATGCTTTCAAGCCTTTTCATATCGCTTTGGGAGTAGGTGCATAAGACTGGTGCGACATAGTCTATGACGGAGCGCACATAGGCTGTGTACATCATTTTAAGCACGGCAATAGAGGCTTCATGTTCATTCCAGGTCATAGCTTTCAGTGCCCTGAGTCGACTTTTGCATGTTCCTATGAGTTGGTTAAGCTCATCTTTCTTCCCCTTGTTAGAGCCGACAATGATGCCAAGGTACCGATAGTGGTCAACCCATTTAAGTGTTACACCATTAATTTGTAGTTCATTTTCTCCCCGCTTGTGATGAAAGTATGCTTTTGTCTTGTTTATGGAGACAGTGAACCCGAGCTCAATACATTTCCTTCCGAACAATTCAATGGACTGTTTAATTTTTCCCAAGGTGGGAGCTTGTATTAGAACATCATCTGCATATCCCACTTGTTGTGTTCCCCCCTTCCCCTCCCCGCTCAGCTCGTTGCTGCCGTGAGGGGGACTTAGTGGGCGGCTGCCGGAGTGTGATGCTCCTTGGGACAGTCCTCTGTCCTTTTGTAGCCTTGTGCTCCTGCTGCTGTCCTCTCCAATTGTGCTGAGCACCTTTTCCTTTTCCTTCTGTTTCGTTTTTCTCCCCCTCTTCTCCTATCTGCTTGCCGTTTCCTGCCGACCTTTTGCTTGTTTTGGTTATTCCTTTGGACGTCTTCTATTTTGACGCCCGGGTGCTTGAGGAGGCATACTCTTGCACCCGTAGAACTGTAGTACCCAACGTCGAGAGCGAGGGGAACCTTTTATTGTCAATCCCCCTTTCGTCACTGAACCCGATCTTGACGGACTGTCGGTTCTTAAGGTGGCGTTTGTGGGCATATACTCACGACGCACCCCTGGGAGGCCCCGGCACGATCGGCGATAGCTTCTTGTTGGGTGTCCTGCCTCTAAATGTGGCTCCATGATGGGTATGGGGGCACATTCGTGAATGAATGTTTCTTTTCGTAGCGATGATGTATACTGTTTCAACTGTTTCTCCTTTACCTTCTCATGCTCGTGGGGTGGGCGACCAAGTCCCCGAGTCGGTCCGTGTTGGAAGACCGGGCTCTGTAGCCTCCGCTGCATTGGGCCCAGACCTTACTCCTCCTTTTGCCTCTCTGACTCACCCTCTTGGCTTCCCTCCCTCCTCTGTGGTTGGGTCGAGCCCCAGGCCCCCCAGTGGTGACTACCTCGTCCCCTGGCGCGGCTTCGTCTCTCATTGTGACTACTGCGCCTTTTACCCCCGTGACCTCCAGGGGTTCTCAACGCTGTTCCCACCACGGCCGCACTCACACGATCCCTTCCCGTAATAGTACTTACAACGCCTTGTTTGGTCCCGCTACGTGGGCTAAATACTTTGATCTCCACCATCTGGATTCTACTCCTCCTGACGATTTCTCCCTCCATAAACACCTTGTTGATTCAGTAGATGCCTATGTTACTTTTAACTCCACCAGTTACGGTACGCGTGTCGTCGCTGCTCCTTCTCAGGATGCAGCTACTCGCTTAGCCGCTTTGTCCTGCATTGGCGAGACCCCTGTCCGCGTCTCCAAGAACGTTCGGTTAAATGCCAGTGTTGGCACTGTTCTCCTCCCACACCATGTTGCAACTGGTGTTCGGGACCTCAAAGATTGCCAGGAGCATATTAAACATATCCTCGAAGCTCAAGGCCATTCTGTCCTCCAGGTGGACACGTTTACTCGACCTCGTGGTCATCGCCGTCAGCCCCTTCGAGTTGTAAAAATCACTTTTGATAATAGGGCCCTTCCGCCCTCTTTTATTCTTGCTGGTGCCAGATGTTCCGTTCAGGAGTACATTCCCTCTCCTAGACTATGCAATATGTGTTGGAAGTTCGGGCACGGTGTCCTCAAATGCACCAGTACTGTGTATCTGTGCCCCTTGTGTGGGGACGATAGTCATTCGAAGTCCGATTGCACTTCTCCCCAGGCTCTCTGCCTCAATTGCGTTGAAGCTAACCCTACATTCTCACGCTCGTGTATGCATTACAAACTCGAGGAAGCCGTCCTGAACTTGAAGCACCGTGATCGTCTGTCTTTTCCTGAAGCGAGACGCCAAGTTCGTCGTCCCTCCCCTTTCGCGGGCATCTCCTACACTCGTGTGTTACGTTCTACCTCTCCTCGTCCCTCCTGTCTTCCTCAGTCTCTCAACCGTTTCCAGGCCTTAAACCCGACCACACCCACCACCACCTCCCCTATTCCTTTGCCTCCTGTCCCAGATGGTCTCCCTTCCGTTTCTCCATCTGGGATTTCCCCCCTTCCTACCCAGTCCGCCATTTCTCCTTGGTTTTCCCCATCTCCCCCCACTCTTTCTTCCCGACCCTCCCACAGTCTCTTGACACGCCACGCCACCTGTCGGTCAAGGCGTGGCATCATCCTCCCAGCAATCTTCATGTTGTTCGCTCTCGTTCCTCTTCTCCTGCTGAGACCATTGAGTCTGTCGCCCGGTACATTGTTACTGGAACGCCTGTCTCTTTGAGTCAGAAACGTAAGCCTGGCTCCTCTCCTTCTTCCTCTCCGGCGGGCAAGAAGGTTTCGCTTTCTTCCTCACCCCCTCCCTCTGACTCTGTCACTACATACCCTCCCATTTCAGTAGTCGAACCCCCTGTCTCTGATATGGAGGTTTCTTCCGCCCCCGATTCCCTCTCGGTTGCTGCCCTTCCTGAGGTGCACTCCCTGCTTTCTGCCCCCTCTCCTCCAACTGTCCTTGCCTGCCCCTCTCAGTTGTCTCCTCCTCCTCATCAGTCCGTCTCTGGTCTGTTCACTCGCTCCCTTCCCTCTCTCCTTACTAAGTTTACCCATGTCCCCTAAGCCTGATTTTGCCGACCCTGCTCCTGATCCAGACCCTGATTCTGACCCTGTTCCTGACCCTGATCCTGACCCTGATCCTGAGATTCTTTAATAAACTGTGTTCCTCTTTACCTATATTTCTTTCTTGTTCTCTGTTACTGTCCCTTCTCTTTGATAATGTCTATTCTTCAGTGGAATATTCGTGGATTTTATGCCAACTTCCATGAACTCCAACTTCTCATTACACAGTTTATGCCATTTTGTGTTTGTCTCCAGGATCCCATGCTTGGTGCTCGTCCTGGTCACTTTCGTGGTTATTCCTTTCTTTCTCCCCCCCCCCCTCAGCTCTTGCTGGGGCCCATAACTCTACTGCTCTCTTAATTCGTTCTGATATTCCCTTCGTCCCCCTACTTCTTCCGTCCCCTCTTCATTGTTCTACTGCCCGTGTTTTTGTGGGTAAATGGTATACAGTCTGTCCCATTTATCTCCCTCCAAATGTCCCTCTTTCCCTTCCTTATCTTAAGCACCTCCTGGACGCCTTGCCAGAGCCGGTGCTTTTTTTGGGTGATTTCAACTGTCGACATTCCCTCTGGGGTGATGTTCTGACAAACACCCGAGGCTGTCTTCTCGAACCGTTCGTCCTCGCTTCATCTCTATCTCTTCTGAATTCTGGTGAGCCCACTCATGTGGACTCTCGAACTCGCACCTTTTCCTGTCTTGATCTTTCTCTCTGCTCGTCGTCCCTTTACTTAGTTTTCACGTGGCAGGTTCTTGATGACCTCCATAACAGTGATCATTTCCCCATCCTCGTTTCCTTTTTCCACCCTCCCCTTTCCTTCCCTAGGTGGCAGTTTGCCAAGGCTGACTGGTGCCTATTCACCCTCCGTGCTACTCTCTCTGACCTCTCCTCTCTGCCTCTTCCTCGCGCCCTCCTCCTTTTTTATGACACTGTCTTCAATGCTGCCCTTAGCTCTATCCCTCGCTCTTCCCCCCGGGGCACACGGAAGTGTGTTCCCTGGTGGAATGCGGACTGCTCGGGCTGTCCGCTGTAAGCGTGCAGCCTGGAAAAAACACCACCGCCAGCAGACAGCTGATTCTTTTATTCTGTTTCAGAAGCTAAGTGCGGTGGTCCGTAGGACCATCCGTACTGCTAAACGTGAGAGTTGGAAATCTTATGTTTCCACCATTACGTCCAATACTCCTCTATCGCAGATCTGGAAGAAGATCCGCAAGATTGCGGGCAAGTTCGTTCCAGATGTCTGGCCGGGTCTCCACCTCCGTGGGACTCTTGCGGCGGATCAAGTGAAGGTCGCGGCCGAACTGGGTTCCCACTTTTCTTCTGTTAGCTCTGGTTCTCGTCTTCCTCAATCCTTCCTTCTCCGTAAGCCTGTTCTTGAATCTTCTCCTTTAGATTTCCACACTCATCTCCGCCTTCCCTATAACGATCCTTTCTCTCTTTCTGAGCTTCAGTCTGCCCTGGCCCTCTGCGGATTTACGGCAGCGGGCTCGTATGACGTTCATTATGAGATGCTTCGCCATCTCCATCCGTGCACGTTTCAGTATTTACTGAATTTGTATAACCAGGTCTGACAGTCTTCGTCCGTCCCTGAGGACTGGCTCGATGCCGTTGTACTCCCTATTCGGAAACCAGGGTCTCTCGGTATGTCCCCTAAGGACTTCCTCCCTATTGCTCTCACAAGTTGTGTTTGCAAGCTGTTTGAGCGTATGGTAAATGTCAGTCTGTTGTGGTTCTTGGAGCACCATCACCACCTCTCTCCTTCTCAATTTGGTTTTCACAAGTGCCGCAGCACGACTGATGTCCTGGTGAACTTGGAGGTCTATATTCGTACTGCTTTTGCTGCGAAGACCTCCGTTGTTGCTGTCCTTTTTGACCTGGAAAAGGCTTATGACACGACCTGGAGATAACATATTCTGTCCCAACTTCGTTCTTTTGGCCTTCGTGGTAATCTCCCTCTCTTCCTTCAAAGCTTTCGGTCTCGTCATACCTTCCGAGTCAGGCTTGGTGCCACTCTCTCTGCCTCTTTTCGGCAGTGTGAAGGTGTGCCCCAAGGTAGTGTTCTCAGTACTACTCTCTTTCTGGTTGCCCTCAATGGTCTCCTTTCCTCCCTTCCTTCTGGCATCTTCTCCGCTCTTTATATTGATGATCTTACTGTTTGCTGTCGAGGTGATGATTCGCCTCTCCATCAACGGCGGCTTCAACTTGCGATTGATGCCGTGTCATCTTGGGCCACCAATCATGGCTTCAAGTTCTCTACTACTAAGACTTGTGCCATGACTTTTACTCGGAAGCGGGTCGTTCTTGGTCCCTCTTTCTCACTTAATGGTCATCCCCTTGAGTACAATGATTCCGCGAAGCGTTTGAGGTTATTCTTTGACACTTGTTTGTCTTGGTCGCCCCATGTCTCTTACCTCCGTGTTGAATGCTCTAAGGCCTTTAACCTACTTAAGGTTTTGTCCCATACTTCTTGGGGAGCGGATAGGCGCACGCTCCTCTATTTGCTTTCCTCTCTCGTCCTGTCTAAGCTCGATTATGGTTGCCCTGCATACTCTTCTGCTTCTCCTTCTACTCTTCGCCATCTTGATCCTTTGCACCATACTGGGTTGCTCCTCAGCTCTGGTGCTTTTCGTTCTACTCCTACCCTCAGTTTGTACGCTGACACTGGCTTTCTGTCTCTCCAGGATCGGCGTGATTGCTACAGTCTTTGCTATCTAGCGCGATCCTTACAGCATCCTCACTCTCGCCTCTATCGTGCTTTGACTTTTACCCTTCCTGTAGTTCCTGTTCCTCTTCACCACCTTCCTGTTTCTGTCCGTTTGTCTCGCTTACAAGATTCTCTTTCGGTTCGTCTTACTAATGTTTCTCCTCGCATTGTTCCCTCCTTACCCCCGTGGAGGGTCCCCCTACCCAAATTTTGTACTTCTCTGACCCGCATCACTGAAGCTTTTACCCATCCTACAGTTCTGAAACGCCTCTTCCTTGAGCACTTTTCTTCTCACTCCCACTCCGTTCCCATCTTCACCGACGGTCAAAGTCTGCTGACGGTGTGGGCTACTCTGTTGTTTTTCCTGACCACACTTATATGTGTCGCCTTCTACCAGAGGCTAGCATCTTCACAACAGATCTCTATGCTATTCTCTATGCTCTTCGTCTCCTGCTTTCCCGGGACAGTCCTGCTTCGTGGTAGTAGTTGACTCTCGTAGTGCCCTCATGGCTTTAGGGTCCTTTAATCCTGTCCACCCTGTGGTCATAGAGATTCAGCAATGGCCGTTTCTTATTTCTAGTAAGTTTAAATCGGTAGAGTTTTGCTGGGTTCCCAGCCATATTGGTGTTTCTTTGAATGAGCGTGCGGATGCTGCCGCTAAGGAAGCCATCCGTTCTTGTCCCATCTCCCGTAAGGGTCTTCCTTATTCTGACTTTTATCCGGATATTCGTTCCTCTATCCTTGCCCGTTGGCAGAGTTGTTGGTCCTCTGTGGTTAGTAACAAACTGCATACTCTCACACGTAGTGTGTCCCCGTGGCCTTCCTCCTACCACCGTAACCGGCGGTGGGAAACTGCTTTAGCACGGCTGCGGGTTGGCCATACTCGCTTAACCCACGGTCACTTAATGGAGCGCCGCCCTGCTCCTTGTTGTCCGAATTGCGTTGTCCCTCTTACGGTTATGCATATCCTTGTTGAATGTCCTGCCTTCCAGGACGAGCGTGTGTCTTGCTTTCCGACCGTTCCTCGCGGTCACTTGTCCCTCGATAGAATTCTTGGTGAATCGGATACTTTTGATATCGTTCGCCTTATGCGTTTTTGTTCTCGTATTGGCTTTCTTGGTAATATTTAGCGCCCTCTGATTATTTCGCACTTTAATGGTGCTACATAGCCTTCCCGGTTTGGTGCCTTCTTTTGATAATTACCTTACCTTTAGGGTCCTTTAATCCAGTCAACCCTGTGGTCATCGAGATTCACATTGGCTGTTTCTTATCGCAAGTAAATTTAAGTCGGTTGCGTTTTGCTGGGTCCCAGCTATGTTGGTGTCTCTTTAAATGATCGTGCGGATACTGCCGCTAAGGACGCTATCTGCACTTGTCCCATCTCCCATAAAGGTGTTCCTTATTCCGACTTTTACCCAGTTATTCATGCCTCCATCCTTGCCCGTTGGCAGCGTTGTTGGTCTTCTGTTATTGGTAACAAACTGCGTACTCTAAAGAGTCATGTGTCCCAGTGGCCTTCCTCCTGCCACCATAACCGACGGTTGGAAGCGGCTCTGGCTAGGTTACGTATTGGTCATACCCGTTCAACTCAAGGTCACTTAATGGAGCGCCGCCCTGCTCCTTGTGCAAATTGCATTGTCCCTCTTACGGTCGTATATATCCTTGTTGAATGTCCTGACTTCCAGGATGAGCGTGTGTCTTGTTTTCCGACAGCCCCCTGCGGTCGCTTGTCGCTCAATAGAATTCTTGGCGACTCTGATACTTTGATATCGTTCGCCTTATGCATTTTTGTTCTCATATTGGCATCCTTGGTGATATTTAGCGCCCTCTGATTATCCCACACATTTGATGGTACTACATAGCCTTCCCGGTTTGGTGCCTTCTTTTGATAATTACTTACTTGTTGTGTTCCTTCCAGAAAATCCAATATTGCAATTGCGTTCATAAGTACATTGAATAGTGTGGGGCTTAAGACTCCTCCTTGGGGGGTACCGAGTTCCATGTTCATTGTTCTTGAGATTGCTCCATTGAAGCAGACCTTGGCTTTCCTCCGTGTGAGGTAGTCTTCAATCCATTTCATGAATCTCCCCTTGACACCCATGTGTGCAAGCTCGTCCAGGATCGCAATCCCCTGTGCTTTGTCGATAACTCCTTTCATATCGACAAATACAATGTATTTAGCTGTGACATTAGCCAGGTAATTAACTATACAATTTGCTGCGCTCCGTCCTTTAACAATTCCATTGACCCCTCCCCTTGCCTGTCTATTTTGTGCAACAGTCGGTTTAGAATGATCCTTTCAAGTATCTTGCAAGTGCATGACATATGACTGATAGGTCTGTAATTGCCAGGGTCACTGGGCTTCGGTATGGGGATAATTATTACATGTTTCTATTGTGTGGGCAACACACCACTTATGAATGATTTGTTAAACAGGTGGAGTAGTGAATTCCCAGACACTTCACACAGAGCATTGAGTATGTCGTAGATGACGCCATCTTCACCAGGTGCTGTACTTTTACCCTTTTTCCTAGCTCCCTTTACTTCCTGGGCTGTGATTGGTTCCCCATAGTGGTCATCACTAGATTGTGCTCTTGTTATCCTAATCCTTCTGTCATTATGTCGGAGGAGCTGTTCCCTGCTTACTTCTACAGGGAGGGAGGAGGTGAATGCTGCATCACTCCACTTGTGAATAAGTTCTTCAGCCTTACCCTTAGGGTCTTAGGCCAGGTTCTGCCCCCATTAGCTATCTGAATTTTTGCCCACACTTGTCTTGCAGATGTTTCTCTTCCAATGGAGCTAGTGAATTCAAGCCATTGTTTTTCCCGCTCTTAATCTTCTCTTCCCTGGCTACTTGACAAACAGTTTTAAACAGCTCTTGGTTGCTGTCAGTGGGATGTCTCCTGTACTCTCTGCTCATGCTCCTTACATTTGCATTGAGCATCTTTATGTTGTCATTCTCATACCATTTTATTTTCTTCTTCTGAGGGTTACTGCGCCCAGGCGTACGGCGCGGAACTCTCAGACAGTGCTCAATTTGGTTGTTAAAGTCATCAACAAATGTATCAGTGTCTTCGGGATTTGGTATTCCGTGCACCAGTCACTCATCCTGTTTATGAAAGGCGGTGAATACATCAACACCAGTGAACACACCACCACCAGTGAACACAATCAAAATATATGAGGCAAATAACAGGTGTGCCTCATATCTGGTCCGAGCGATAACGTTTTTCTTCTATTTGTCTCTTTCCTTCTCTTGCACATGTCGACGGTAGTAATCTGTGCCCAGTGGTCACTACATAAGCTGTGCACAATGTGTGTACTGGAATCCGTGTCCTTTACATTCAGCAGGAGAGCATAGTCCAATCTTCCGCCTCTGAGGTGAGTTGGCTGTTCATCACCCAGGACTTCAAGGTTTTCACTCCCCCTGACATAGTGACAGTTTCCGTCCACTGACATTGAGCTGATGATAGTTGTCTTCAAAGTGTGGGTGCCTGGCATTAAGGTCACCGGCCAGCAGGATAGGTTCTTCATTAACAAATTCAGGTAGTGTGTCGAGGTCAAGTTTACTTCGTGGCACATATAGGTTGATTATATGTAGGGCATTATTGTTTAAGTGAAGGGTTACCCCCAGCGATTCATAGTCATTCTCCACGTGAAGATCATCAATAATCTGAGCAGGTATGTTATTGTTGACATAGGTAATAAGACACCGTTTCCTGTCCCCAGGGGCAGGGAAAACTTGCAATAACTGCTGAACCTTGGGTTGAAGTCATGCCCACCAGTGTCTCCTGTAGCACTATGACGTCAGTTTGGTGTTCACGAGCGTATTGTATGATGCCATTAAGTCTACCACGAACGCCATTGCAGTTCCATTGTAGGATACCTTACCTTGAGGATACCTTGAGGTGCTTCCGGGGCTTATCGTCCCCGCGGCCCGGTCATCGACCAGGCCTCCTGGTTGCTGGACTGATCAACCAGGCTGTTGGACGCGGCTGCTCGCAGCCTGACGTATGAGTCACAGCCTGGTTGATCAGGTATCCTTTGGAGGTGCTTATCCAGTTCTCTCTTGAACACTGTGAGGGGTTTGCCAGTTATGTCCCTTATGTGTAGTGGAAGCGTGTTGAACAGTCTCGGGCCTCTGATGTTGATAGAGTTCTCTCTCAGAGTACCAGTTGCACCTCTGCTTTTCAACGGGGTATTCTGCACATCCTGCCATGTCTTCTGGTCTCATGTGATGTTATTTCTGTGTGCAGGTTTGGGACCAGCCCCTCTAATATTTTCCACGTGTAAATTATTATGTATCTCTCCCGCCTGCGCTCAAGGGAATACAGATTTAGGCTCTTAAGTCGGTCCCAATAGTTTAGATGTTTTACCGAGTGGATTCTAGCAGTAAAGGATCTCTGCACGCTCTCCAGCTCAGCAATTTCACCAGCAGAAAGGGGCTGTCATTGTGCAGCAGTACTCCACTCTAGAGAGCACAAGCGTTTTGAAAAGTGTCATCATCGGTATAGCATCTCTAGTGTGAAAAGTTCTTGTTATCCAACCTGTCATTTTTCTTGCAGTTGTGACGGCTACTTTATTGTGTTCTTTAAAGGTAAGGTCTTCCGACATGAGTACACCCAGATCCTTTACATTGCCTTTTCGTTCTATGTTATGATTTGCCTGAGTTTTGTACGTGGTTTCCGTTTTTATATTTTCATTTTTTCCATAGCGCATGAGCTGGAACTTGTCTTCGTTAACACCATATTATTTTCTGTAGCCCATAGAAAGACCTGATCTACATCTGACTGGAGGTTCGCCGTGTCCTCTATGTTGCCTACTCTCATGAAGATCCTAGTGTCATCTGCAAAGGATGATACAGTGCTATAGGTTGTGCTCTTGTCTATGTCCGATATAGGATGAGAAAAAGTACTGGAGCAAGCACAGTACCCTGGGGGACTGAGCTCTTAACGGTTGACGGGTTGGATTTTATTTTGTTGACTATTACACATTGGGTTCTGTTGGTCAGGAAATTGTAGATCCATCTGCCTACTTTTCCGGTAATTCCTTTTGAGCGCATTTTATGGGCAATAACACCATGGTCACATTTATCAAAAGCTTTTGCGAAATCTGTGTAATTACATCAGCGTTTTGTTTGTATTCCATAGCATCTAATGCCATAACATAGTGGTCCAGCAACTGCGACAGGCAAGAGCGCCCTGTTCTGAAACCATGTTGTCCGGGGTATGAGATGCTGTGATTCCATGTATTTTGTGATCTTACTTCTTAGCACTCTCTCAAAAATTTTTTATGATGTGCGATGTTAGTGCTATCGTCTGTAATTTTTTTTGCCTCTGCCTATTTCCTCCTTTATGAAGTGGTGCTATCTCTGCTGTTTTTAGTATATCAGGAATAACGCCAGTATCTAGGCTTTGTCTCCACAGAATGTGAAGGGCCCTGCGATAGTGGTTTTTTAAC
>WNGS01168994.1:57390-101030 GCA_020271785.1 Procambarus virginalis
GCATGATCGAGGTCTGAATCGATCATGCTAATCAATCAACCTTGGGGCTTGATCCCCACTAATAACATATAAACTAGGATCTTACGTTCAGTTTTGGAAATATTAAAATCAAAGGAATAACCGATCTCTTAATCTTGTTTGTTAGGCCTTGTGAGGCCGACGAAAACTCGGCCTCGTGGGGACCACGTGACAAGGACCAACTCACACAAATATAACACAATGGAAATTAATAAAGACAAATTACTAATTAATTTATTCAAAAACTAAACAAAATCTAAGAAATTGAAGCACTCCTCAACTGAACACTCCCTGACTTTACATTTGACGGCAAAGAGTTGACCTATCCTTATAAAACTCTGAGCAACTTTACCTTCTATAGAACAGCTAGATGTTGGTGCTGTCTTGGGGCCAATGATGGAAGGCCACCTTGCCCGAGTCGCTCCTGAAACCACACTGTCCTTCCCATATGCTTCTCTACCCAGAAGCCCAGAGCATTGTATGTTGGGCCTAGTATATAAGTTACTTGCCAGGCATAAGTTTAACAATTAACCTCTGTTGCACTGAATGATCCAGATTGGTTGAATTATTTTACTGAAGTTATATTACACAAGCATCTTAGGGAAGAGTTATTCCCAACTACAAAATAGCTATTTGACCTTTGAGAAATAGAGGACATGGATACTGGTGATCTGTGACCGCCCGGTCATCCAAATCCTCTGCGCAGAAGTCTAGTCACGGCTTGTGACGTCACTGATGGTGACTTAACTCAATAATTAGAGACTTAATAATTAGAATACTCTTGATATTATAACCAGTAATATTATACAATACAATTTTAATACAAAATGAATGAAGGTTAATATCTCTAAATAAGTGAATACTATAGAATGATTCATTATACGAAACTTGTGCACCAAGGCGTCAATTATTTTCACCGCAAATTCCCTCAGGGGCTGCTCCCGGGGTCACTACGTGGGTCCAGCTTCCCATTCTTCCTTGTAGATAAAACATTCTGGATAATTCTTACAACAAACCTAGTTTGTTACAGGCCAGGCAGAGACCACACAACCTGACGACAGGTAAAAGTTCAGAGACTTACTCAAGAATCCTTAGTCTAATCAAGGAAAATACTGCCCAGTTAAAAAAAATTAACACCTATACCTTTCTTCCCTCAGTACTCAACATTTATTTATATATAATTATGGTATTTAAGAGAATAAAAACGGCTTGAGTAATCACACTAACATGACTGCAACAATGAGAAAATCCGTCTGAGCAGTGATGAGAATCTGAACTTGTGTACTGTGTTCCCAGACACACACGTTTCCTAGACGTTTTCTCAAAAACACCAGGAAAGGCGAATTTGACTGAATTTTACTGTAATTTTCTAACTTGGTTACGTAAAGACAAGGCTTCCCTTAACTAGTCTTTAAACAATCAAAATGTTCTCGAGTAAACTATGATGAAATGTTTCCAGTGCAAGTTAATGGAATTAGCTTGAGTTCTGTGTCCCACCTTTTATCCCTGAATTTACCAGCGCACAGGTTTGAAAGAATTTTACGGTCTAAGTGCATACACTGAAATGTTAAGGGAATTTAGCCACGACCTTGCTTGGAGTAGAACTTAGTTCACTGGCGGTATACCACCTTCAACCCGTCCTCGCAAATTCATATAGTCAATATTGACTTATTAAATACGTGCATAGGTGTCATACTAAACATAATAGTTTACCTTGAAAAGCTTCATAGAAAACACCGACCTTACCTAACCTTGTTAGTATGTTAAGATAAACATCTTATTGCATCGTAATTACACTTATTACTTAACCTATACCTATAATAGGTTAAGTAACAATTGTAATTACAAAGCAATAAGATGCTTATCTTAACATACTAACAAGTTTAGGTAAGGTCGGTGTTTTCTATGAAGCTTTTCAAGGTAAACTATTATGTTTAGTATGACACCTATGCACGTATTTAATAAGTCAATATTGACTATACGAATTTGCGAGGACGGGTTGCCACCTTAGTGCATCCCATTTGTTCTGTACCTATTTATATTTCCGCCGTTCATTCGAGCAGCTATGAACGTTGGGTTGGGTGGTGCCACTATGTAGCACAGTTCACCTACTTTTTAGCTTTTTCTCTGGCTAAAGGAGAAAAATTAGTGAAACTACTTAGACATAAGGTTCTGCATATGAAACTTTTCTGAGGAAGCCTCTTTTATCCCTGTTCCATCTTTTCTGTTCCAACTTCTATTGATTGCTGAGAGAACTGTCAGCATGAAGGGTCCAATACTTTCCAACACATTCTACACGACTTGGCGACCGCACATGGTAATCTAGATTATGTATTCTTCCAAAGATATCTGCTACCTGTGATTCAAACGGTCAGTTCTGCGAGCTGCTGTGTCTGACAGTCTGGCGCCCCCCCCCCCGCCAATTGCCCCACAAGTATTTCTCTTGTGGGACAAGTGTCATTGTGTCAAGTGCCACTTGTGGGACAAGTGGTGGGGTCGCAACTTAACCCACAGGAAAGTAATCATCAAAAGTAGACACCAAACCAGAGAGGCTATGTAGCACCGTCAAATGAGAGGGATATTCAAGACACTAAATATCACAAAGTATGCCAATACGAGAACAAAAGTGCTTAAAGCAAACAACATCAAAGGTATCCGATTCACCAAGGATTCTATCGAGGGACAGGTGATTACGAGAGACAGTCAGGAAGCAAGACGCACACTCGTCTTGGTGTGTGGACATTCAACATGAATATGCACGACCGTAAGGAGCAATGCAGTTTGGACAATAACGAGCAGGGCGGCGCTCCTTTAAGTGCATGCGAGTTAAACGTGAATGGCCAATACGTAAACTCGCCAGAGCCGTTTCCTACCGTCGGTTATGGTGGTAGAAGGAGGGCCACAGAGAGACACTACTCAGAAGAGCACGGAGTGTGTTACCAGTAACAGAAGAAAAGCGATCATGGCAACAGGCACAGAGTGAAGAATGAATAACTGGGTAGAAGTCGAAATAAGGAACACCTTTGCAGGAAATGGGAAAAGTGCAGATAGCCTCCTTAGCGGCAGTGTCCACACGCTCATTTAAGAAAACACCAATTTAGCTGGGCACCCAGCAAAACTTCTATGCCATAAATATGCTGGAGATAATAAACAGCCAATGTTGAATTTCGACGACGATAGACAGGATTAAAGAACTCTAGAGCCAAGAGGGCACTGCATGAGACAACTACAACAACAAAGGAAGATTGACAGGGAGAAAGCAGTTGACGAAGAGCATACAAAATTGCATAAAGTTCAGCCGTGAAGATGCTAAGTATCTGGAGGCCGGCGACACACATAGGTGCTGCCAAGAAATACAACGGAGCAGCCTACGCGCCGGTAGACTCGGACCCATCTGTGAAGAAGGAAACGGAGTGGGAGTGTAAAGAAAGGTGAGCAAGGAAAAGGTCTTTCAGAACGGAAGGAGGCGTAAGAGATTTTGTCATGTGGGTCAAGATTTTACAAAACTTAGGAAGAGGGACCTTCCATGGCGACAAAGATTGATCGACACGAGGAGAAACATTGATAACGCAAACCGAGAGAGAACGCTGCAAGCAAGACAATCATACAGAAAGGGGAATGTGAAGAAAGGGCCCACAAGAGGGGTAATGGTCAAAGTACGACATAAGTGAGAGTGTGTGTTGTAGGGACTACGTAAAGTAGTGAAGACAGTAGCGATTACGGCGATCTTGTGGAGACAGGATGCCGGTTTCAACATCCAAGCTTAGGGCAGGATTCGAACGAAAGGCACCAGAGCTAAGGCGGAGCCCAGTATGAAGAGTATCAAGGCGACGAAGAGTTGAGGGAGAGGCAGACGAGTATGCAGGACAACCATAATCGTGTTTAGACGGCACAAGCAAGTAATTATCAGTAAAAGGCATCAAACAGGGAAGGCTATGTAGCACCATCAAATGTGCGTGATAATCAGAGGGCGCTACATATCACCAAGGATGCCAATACGAGAACAAAAACGCATAAGGCGAATGATATCAAAAGTATCCGAGTCGCCAAGAATTTTATTGAGGGAAAACCGATCATTGGGGACGGTGGGAAAAAAACACACGCTCGTCTTGGAAGTCAGGACATTCAACAATGATATGCATGACCGTAAGAGGGACAATGCAATTTGGACACCAAGGAGCAGGGCGGCGCTCCATTAAGTGACCGTGAGTTAAACGGGTATGGCCAATACTTAACCTAGCCAGAGCCGCTTACGGTGGCAGGAGGAAGGCCACTGGGACACACGACTCTTAAGAGTACGCAGTTTGTTACCAATAACAGAAGACCAACAACTCTGCAAGCGGGCAAGGATGGAGGCATGAATAACTTGGTAAAAGTCAAAATAAGGAATACCTGTACGGGAGATGGGACAAATGCGGATAGCGTCATTGCGGCAGCATCCGCGCGCTCATTTAAAGAGACACCAACATGGCTTGGAACCCAGCAAAACGCAACCAACTTAAATTTACTAGAGATAAGAAACGGCCAATGTTGAATTTCGATGACCACCGGGTGGACTGGATTAAAGGACCGTAAAGCCATGAGGGCACTACGAGAGTCAACTACCACCATGAAGGAGGATTGACACCGGGAAAGCAGGAGACGAAGAGCATAGAGAATAGCATAAAGTTCTGCTGTAAAGATGCTAGCCTCTGGAGGAAGGCGACACATATAAGTGTGGTCAGGAAAAACAACAGAGTAGCCCACACCGTCAGCATACTTTGACCCATCGGTGAAGATGGGAACGGAGTGGGAATGAGAAGAAAAGTGCTCAAGGAAGAGGCGTTTCAGAACTTTAGGAGGGGTAAAAGCTTTAGTGATGCGGGTCAGAGAAGTACAAAATTTGGGAAGGGGGGACCCTCCATGGGGGCAAGAATGAAACAATACGAGGAGAAACATTAGTAATACGAACCGAAAGAGAATCTTGTAAGCGAGACAAACGGACAGAGAGGAAGGTGGTGAAGAGGAACAGGAACTACAGGAGGGGTAAAAGTCAAAGCACGATAGAGGCGAGAGTGAGGATGCTGTAAGAATCGCGCAAGATAGCGAAGACTGTAGCGATCACGGCGATCCTGGAGAGACAAAAAGCCAGTGTCAGCGAGCAAGCTGAGGGTAGGAGTTGAACGAAAAGCACCAGAGCTGAGACACCACCCAGTATGGTGCAAAGGATCAAGACGGCGAAGAGTAGAAGGAGAAGCATAAGAGTATGCAGGGCAACCATAATCGAGTTTAGACAGGACGAGAGAGGATTGCAAATAGAGGAGCGTGCGTCTATCCGCTCCCCAAGAAGTATCGGACAAAACCTTAAGTAGGTTAAGGGCCTTAGAGCATTCAACATGGAGGTAAGAGACATGGGGCGACCAAGACAACCGAGTGTCAAAGAATAACCCCAAAAGCTTCGTGGAATCTTTGTACTCAAGGGGATGACCATAAAGTGACAAAGAGGGACGAAGAACGACCCGCTCCTGAGTAAAAGTCATGGCACAAGTCTTAGTAGTAGAGAACTTGAAGCCATGATTGGTGGCCCAAGATGACACGGCATCAATCGCAAGTTGAAGCCGCCGTTGAAGGAGAGGCGAATCGTCACCCCGACAGCAAAGAGTAAGATCGTCAAAATAAAGAGCGGAGAAGATGCCAGAAGGAAGGGAGGAAAGAAGACCAATGAGGGCAACCAGAAACAATAGTAGTACTAAGAACACTTCCTTGGGGCGAATCATCACCCCGACAGCAAAGAGCAAGATCGTCAAAATAAAGAGCGGAGAAGATGCCAGAAGGAAGGGAGGAAAGAAGACCAATGAGGGCAACCAGAAACAAGAGTAGTACTAAGAACACTTCCTTGGGGCACACCTTCATACTGCCGAAAAAAGGCAGAGAGAGTGGCACCAAGCCTGACTCGAAAGATACGATGAGAGAGAAAGCTTTGAATGAAGAGAGGGAGATTACCACGAAAGCCAAAAGAACGAAGTTGGGACAGAATATGTTATCTCCAGGTCGTATCATAAGCCTTTTCCAGGTCTAAAATAATAGCAACAACAGAGGTCTTCGCAGCAAAAGCAGTACGAATATAGACCTCCAAGTTCACCAGGACATCAGTCGTGCTGCGGCACTTGCGAAAACCAAATTGAGAAGGAGAGAGGTGGTGATGGTGTTCCAAGAACCACATCAGTCGGTCATTTACCATACGCTCAAACAGCTTGCAAACAACTCTTGAGAGCAATAGGGTGGAAGTCCTTAGGGGGTTTCCGAATACGGAGTACAACGGCATCGAGCTAGGGCTCAGGGACGAACGACGACTCCCAGACCTGGTTATACAGACTCGGTAAATACTGAGACGTGCACGGAGGGAGATGGCGAAGCATCTCATAATGAACGTCATCCGAGCCCGCCACCGTAGATCCGCAGACGGCCAGGGCAGACTGAAGTTCAGAATGAGAGAAAGGATCGTTATAGGGAAGGCGGAGATGATTGTGGAAATCTAAATGATAAGATTCAAGAACATGCTTACGAAGATGAAAGGATTGAGAAAGATGAGAACCAGAGCTAGCAGAAGAAAAGTGGGAACCCAGTTCGGTCGCGACCTGCACTGGATCCGCCACAAGAGTACCACAGAGGGGGGGGGGGAGAAATAGCGAGACATCTGGAACGAACTTGCCTGTAATCTTGCGGATCTTCTTCCAGATCTGTGGCAGAGGAGTATCGGACGTAATGGTGGACACATAAGATTTCCAACTCTCACGTTTAGCTTTACAGATGGTTCTACGGGCCACCGCACTTGCCTTCCGAAACAAAATAAAAGAATCATCCGTCTTCCGGCGGCGGTGTTTCTTCCAGGCTGCAAGCTTACAGCGGACAGCCCGAGCACAGTCCACATTCCACCAGGGAACGCACTTCCGTGTGCCCTGGGAAGAAGAGCGAGGAACAAAGCGGAGGGCAGCGTTGAAGACAGTGTCATAAAAAAGGAGGAGGGCGCGAGGAAGAGGCAGAGAGGAGAGGTCAGAGAGAGTAGCACGGAGGATAAATAGGCTCCAGTCAGCCTTGGCAAACTGCCACCTAGGGAAGGAGAGGGGAAGGTGGAAAGAGAAAAAGGAAACGAGGATAGGGAAATGATCACTGTTTTGGAGGTCATCAAGAACCTGCTACGTGAAATGTAAGTAAAGGGACGACGAGCAGAGAGAAAGATCAAGACAGGAAAGGGTGCGAGTTCGAGAATCCACATGAGTGGGCTCACCAGAATTCCGAAGAGATAGAGAAGAAGCGAGGACGAACGGCTCGAGAAGACAGCCTCGGGTGTTTGTCAGAACATCACCCCAGAGGGAATGTCGAGAACTGAAATCACCCAAAAGGAGCACCGGCTCTGGCAAGGAGTCCAGGAGGTGCTTAAGATCAGGAAGAGAAAGCGGGACATTTGAGGGGAGATAAATGGAACAGACTGTATACCATTTACCCACATAAACACAGGCAACAGAACAATGGATAGGTGATGGAAGAAGTAGGGGGACGAAGGGAATATCAGAACGAATTAAGACAGCAGTAGAGTTACGGGCCCCAGCAAGAGCTGGGGGGGGGGGGGAGAAAGAAAGGAATAACCACGAAAGTGACCAGGACGAGCACCAAGCATGGGTTCCTGGAGACAAACACAAAGCGGTGAAAACTGTGTAATTAGAAGTTGGCATTCATGGAAGTTGGCATAAAATCCACGAATATTCCACTGAAGAATAGACATTACCAAAGAGAAAAGACATAACAGAGAACAAGAAAGAAATATAGGTATAGAAAAACACAGTTTATTAAATAATTTCAGGATCAGGGTCAGAATCAGAAGCAGGGTCGGCCAAATCAGGGTTAGCGAGGCATGGGTAAACTTAGTAAGGATAGAGGGAAGGGAGCGAGAGGACAGATCCAGACTACTAATCATGAGAGATTTCAACCATGGGAAGATAGATTGGGGGAACAGAGACCCACGTGGAGGGCCAGACACATGGAGAGCTAAGCTGCTGGATGTGGCAACAAGAAACTAAGTCAACACGTCAAAGGACCGACCAGAATGAGAGAAGGGGATGAACCAGCCTTGCTTGATCTGATATTTACCATAAATGAATCGGATATAAGGGAAGTTAAGTTGGAAGCCCCCTTGGGAATGAGTGATCATAGTGTATTGAGCTTTGAGTACCTGGTTGAGCTAGGAATTATCACCCCCAAAAAAGAACTGGTAAACAAAGGGCTTTCTGGCGTACCGAAAGGGCAACTATGAGGAGATGAATAAATTCCTATGGTATATACATTGGGACACAGAAATCGGAACCAAGTCCATACAAGACATGATGGACTATGTCACCCAAAAATGTCAGGAGGCAAAAGCAGGTTTGTCCCAACCCGACAGGAAAAAAACAGAGAAGCAAAGGAAGAATCCGTGGTTTAATAGGGAATGTATGAAAGTAAAGGAGCTGAACAAAAGGGCATGGAGGAACTTCCATAATAACAGAACACCAGAAAGTAGAGAGAGATACCAGAGAACCAGGAACGAGTATGTTAGTGTGAGAAGAGCAGCCGAGAAAAGGTATGAAAATGATATAGCTAATAAAGCAAAGACCGAACCAAAGCTACTACACAGTCACATCAGGAGGGAGACAACAGTTAAGGAACAGGTGATGAAACTTAGGGTGGGCGAGGACAGGGGCACAGAGAATGAAAAAGAGGTGTGTGAAGAACTCAACAAAAGGTTCCAGGAGGTCTTTACAATAGAACAGGGAGAAGTCACGTCGCTAGGAGAGGTGGCAGCAAACCAGGTGACCTTGGAAAGGTTCGAAATTGCAAGAGATGAGGTCAAGAAGCACCTATTGGAGCTGGATGTGAGAAAAGCTGTTGGGCCAGACGGAATATCACCATGGGTATTGAAAGAGTGTGCAGGAGCACTTTGCTTGCCACTCTCCATAGTGTATAGTAGGTCACTGGAAACGGGAGACCTACCAGAAATATGGCCGACTGCTAATGTAGTACCAATATACAAAAATGGTGACAGACAAGAGGCACTGAACTACAGGCAAGTGTCCTTAACTTGTATACCATGCAAGGTGATGGAGGAGATTGTGAGAATAAACCTAGTAACACATCTGGAGAGAAGAGACTTCGTGACAACCCATCAACATGGGTTCATGGAGGGTAAATCTTGCCATACAGGCTTGATAGAATTCTACGATCAGGTGACAAAGATTAAGCAAGAAAGAGAAGGATGGGCGGACTGCATTTTTTTTGGACTGTCGGAAAGCCTTTGACACAGTACCCCATAAAAGGTTGAAGCATAAGCTGGAGAAAAAGGCAGGAGTAACTGGTAGGGCGCTCCAGTGGATAAGGGAGTACCTAAGCAATAGGAAGCAGAGAGTTAGTGAGGGGTGAGACCTCTGAATGGCGTGAAGTCACCAGTGGAGTCCCACATGGCTCTGTGCTTGGACCTATCCTGTTTCTGATATACGTAAATGAGCTCCCAGAGGGTATAGACTCATTCCTCTCAATGTTTTCTGACAACGCCAAAATTATGAGAAGGATAAAGACAGAGGAGGACAGCTTGAGGCTTCAAGAAGACCTGGACAAGCTGCAGGAATGGTCGAACAAATGGCTGTTACAGTTTAACCCAAGCAAATGTAATTTAATGAAGTTACGGGTAGGAAGCAGGAGACCAGATATAAGGTATCATTTGGGAGATGAAATACTTCAAGAGTCAGAGAGAGAGAAAGACCTGGGGGTTGATATCACGCCAGACCTGTCCCCTGAAGCTCATATCAAGATGATAACATCAGTAGCATATGCCAGGTTGGCTAACAAGAACGGCCTTTAGAAACTTGTGTAAGGAATCTTTCAGAACATTATATACCACATATGTCAGACCAATCCTGGAGTATGCGGCTCCAGCATGGAGTCCATATCTAGTCAACCATAAGACTAAACTGGAAAAGGTTCAAAGGTTTGCCACCAGACTAGTACCCGAGCTGAGAGGTATGAGCTACGAGGAGAGACTACGGGAATTAAACCTCACTTCGTTGGAAGACAGAAGAGTTAGGGGGGACATGATCACCACATTCAAGATTCTCAAGGGAATCAACAGGGTTGATAAAGACAGGCTATTTAACACAAGGGGCACACACACTAGGGGACACAGGTGGAAACCTTGTGCCCAAATGAGCCACAGAGATATTAGAAAGAACTTTTTTAGTGGCAGAGTGGTTGACAAATGGAATGCATTAGGAAGTAATGTGGTGGAGGCTGACTCCATAGACAGTTTCAAGTGTAGATATGATAGAGCCCAATAGGCTCAGGAACCTGTACACCTGTTGATTGACGGTTGAGAGGCGGGACCGAAGAGCCAGAGCTCAACCCCTGCAAGCACAACTAGGTGAGTACAACTAGGTGAGTACAGACCAGAGGCGGACTGACGGGGTCCGGAGGAGGAGACAACTGAGAGGGCAGGCAAGGACAGCTGGAGAAGGGGGGGGGGCAGAAGTCAGGGAGTGCGCCTCAGCAAGGGCAGCAACCGAGAGGGAATCAGGGGCAAAGGAAACCTCCATATCTGGGACAGGGGATTTGACCACTGAAATGGGAGAGGATGTAGTGACAGTCAGAGGGAGGGGGTGAGGAAGAAAGCGAAACCTTCTTACCCGCTGGAGAGGAAGAAGGAGAGGAGCCAGGCTTACGTTTTTGACTCGAAGAGACAAGCGTTCCAGTAACAACATACCGGGTGAAAGATGGTCGTATTCAATGGTCTCGGCAGGAGAAGAGGAACGGGAGCGAACAACTCGAAGATTGCTGGGAGGATGATGGATATCAGCCTGGACAGACAGGTGGCGTGGAGGGTCAAGAGACTGGGGGAGGGTCGGGATGAAAGAGTGGGGGGAGATGGGGAAGAAGACAGAGGAGATATGGTGGACTGGGTAGGAAGGGGGAAAACCCTAAATGGAGAACCGGGAGGGAGACCATCCGGGACAGGAGGCAAAGAAATAGGGGAGGAGGAGGTGGGTGTGGTCGGGTTTAAGGCCTGGGAACGGTTGTGAGACTGAGGAAGACGGGAGGGAAGAGGAGAGGTAGAACGCAACACGCGAGTATATAGGAGACGCCCGCGAAAGGGGTGAGACGACGAACTTGGCATCTCACTTCAGGAAAAGACAGACGATCACGGTGCTTCAAGTTGAGGACGGCTTCCTCGAGTTTGTAGTGCATACACGAGCGTGAGAAGGTAGGGTGGGCTTCAACGCAATTGAGGCAGCGAGCCTGGGGAGAAGTGCAATCGGACTTCGAATGACTATCGTCCCCACACAAGGGGCACAGACACACAGTACTGGTGCATTTGAGGACACCTTGCCCGAACTTCCAACACTCATTGCGAAGTCTAGGAGAGGGAATGTACTTCTGAACTGATCATCTGGCACCAGCAAGAATAATAGAGGGCGGAATGGTCCTCCTATCAAAAGTGATTTTTACAATTCGAAGGGGCTGACGTCGACGATCACGAGGAGGGTCGAGTAAACGTGTTCACCTGGAGGACAGAATGACCTTGGGCTTCGAGGATATGTTTAATATCCTCATGGCAATCTTTGAGGCCCCGAACACCAGTTCGAACATGATGTGGGAGAACAGTGCCAACACTGGCATTTAACCGAGCGTTTGTGGGGACCCGAACAGGGCTCTCTCCAGTGCAGGACAAAGCGGCTAAGCGAGTAGCTGCATCCTGAGAAGGAGCAGTGACGACACGCGTACTGTAACTGGTGGAATTAAAATTAACAGAGGCATCTACTGAATCAACAAGGTGTTTATGGAGGGAGAAATCATCAGGAGGAGTAGAATCCAGATGGTGGAGATCAAAGTATTTAGCCCACGTAGTGGGACCAAAGAAGGCGTTGTAAGTATTATTACTTGAGGGGATCGTGCGAGTGCGGCCGTGGCGCGGACGGCGTTGAGAACCCCCAGAGAGGGGGTAAAAGGCGCAGTAGTCACAATGAGAGACGAAGTCGTGGCAGGGGACGAGGTGGTCACCACTGGGGGCTGGGGACGTGACCCTACCGCAGAGGAGTGAGGGGAGCTGAGGGTAGTAGTCAGGTCGTCGGGGCACAATGCAGTGGGGGCTACAGGGCCTGGTCTTACAATACAGCGGGGGCTTGGTCGCCCAACCCACGAGCCAGAGAGGGTACAAGAGGAATGTTCATAGACATAAATACAAGAAACTTTCATTCACGAATGTGCCCCCATACCCACCATGAAGCCACAATTAGAGGTAGGACACCCAACAAGAAGCTATCACCGATCATGCCGGGACCCCCTAGGGGTTCATCGTGAGTATACGCCCCACAAACGTCACCTTAAGAACCGTCAGTCCGTCGAGATCGAGTTCAGTGACGAAAGGGGGATTGACAATAAAAGGTTTCCCTCGCTCGAGACGTTGGGTACTACAGTTTTACGGATGCACGAGTATATGCCTCCTCAAACACCCGGTCGTCAAAACAAAAGAAGGCCAAAAGAATGATCAAAACAGGGACAAGGTCAGCAGTTAATGACTACGAGAAAGGAAGGGGAGGGGGAGAAAAACGAAACAAAAGGAAAAGGTGTCCAGCACAATTAGAGAGTGACAGCAGCAGGAGCACAAGGTTACAAAAGGACAGGACTGTCTTAATGAACATCACACTCCAGCATCCACCCACCAAGCCCCCTCACGGCAACAACGAGCTTGACAGGGAGGGGGAGCCGCCCATTAAGCCCCCCCCCCCTTCACGACGGCTACGGCCTGGAAAGAAGGGGGCGCGCTTCACAAAACAGCAATGCTGAGAGCAAATGGCTGCTCAGAATATAATGTTTTCCCACAGAACAAAGCCATGTGCAGCCTGATATGCAAATGGCGCCGGCAGGGAATCTAATGTACGATTCGGCATTGTCCGAGAATTGCAGTGTGTCGGGGAGGGGGAGGGATGGGGGCTATAGCTGCAGTCTCAACCCATTCTTGACTTGTCCATTACATCAAGCAGTCGACACCCACAGACGCATTAATAAATTTTAAACATGCTGTTCATTTAAAACAGGAATTATTAAATAAATTCATATTAATGTATTGGCATATATATAGGCATCGATTAGGGTAGGTGTTTAGAGTTCTGTTGGCAATTATTTGTATTTGTAGTACTTGGGTGAAGCATTTGCAGCGTCGTGGTTCAACCAAAAGGCGACAGTGAAGCACTTTCTGGAACTGTTCAAACGTCATCAGTCGCGAGTCTTGTGTAAACCGTTTTTCCATTCATAAACATTGTTTTTGGCGGGTGCATGGAGTCACTTTTGGGTCTTTGTTTGGAGGCCAGGCTGGCAGGCTTTATAGTCCGATAACGAACCCAGTGAGGGATCTTTGGCAGAGTCGCCTCTCATACTTTTAAACTATAGTATGATTGTCCAGGATGAAGGTGGTTGTGAAATTGGGCGTCTACTTACCATATAAAGGAGCAAGACTTATATGCAGCTTTTATTTGTGTTTGTAGCCATGATATGATAAGGGACGAGCATACATGGGTTTGCACCAAATTTGTTTAAAATAGTCGTCGCCTCCTCCCCTTCCTTGCAATCTTGACATTCTCCACAGCAGACTTCCCTTAGTCCTTTATAGGAAACTCTGTTCATTGTGGTTCTAGTTGTGCCTATGACCTTTATAAAAGGTCATCTTAAATTAATACTTTTTTATTATTCCGCCTTCCAAAGATGTTTACGTCTTCAGTGTTCACTTTCCAGGTTAAAATTCACAACATGAAACTGAAGCAAAAGATTAAGCTAGTGACATTTACTGCCAAAATCTAACTGAATTCCGACTTTACCGAGGGTTTAATAGATTATATACCGCACATGCAATACGAATGTGATTGAAGTGATTGTTTAGTATCAAGATTAGAAAGTAGCAAGCACAACCGATTGGGTATTTGTGGCCACCGAGTATATCAATCTCAACAGTAGTGATATTGTTACTTTTGTCTGTAAATAATCCGTCAAAATGGCTAAGTAACTTGGAACGTTACATATAATGCAATTGTAAAATAGTTATTATTGGCCAAAGATTTGTGTGGATCCTCCTCTGTGTGTTTACGTTAGCAAGCCTAACATTGTTACAATCACTTTTGGGAAGCTGTTATTGGTGCGTTTATGTCAACACCAGTCAGTGCTGTATTGCAAGTCAAGCATCAAGTTTAACGTTCAATAAAATGCTTCACAACTTTTTTTGAGCTATTTTTTTAGTCTATTAGATTTGCTAATATACTGCAACTTAAATGTAGTATTAATAGTGTAAACTTTTTATACAAAATTCCCTACTTACCTCAACACCCCTCCCCCCCCCAGCCCTTCATCAAACTGACCAACTTTTTACAACCATGACCATGTTCAGCTCTTACAATACTGGCGGCAGCAGCAGGCAGGACCAAGGTCACTATAGTTACCAATTTAGAGCATTATTTGCCTGGTCTAAAATATTTGTCCCGACTGAAGTTGTCAAGACATTAGATGTCAGGACGAAAAGGAGCCATGTTTTATGTCCCATATATTTTAAAGACCTTTCCAAATTTAATGTTAACTATAAAAGGGAGAGAATTGACACAAGTACAAGAATGCCTATTAATTTTATAATTAGATCATTAACAATTTATAGATATTTATTTGGTATTAAAGGACAATGGTGGAACTATAAACTTTCTAAGCAAGTGAAAGGGTAAATTTTTACCCTTATATATATATATATACACACACACACACACGAGGACTTCAGAAGTCCAAGTAAAAGTTGATACTTGCCAAATTTGGTACTCCAAGTATTAATTAGTTACATTCATAGATACTTTTGGTAGGTTCTGGGGCCGAGGCTCCTGCAAAAACACCGACAGTTCAGGATCAATGTTCACCACATTGCCACAGTCAGCTACAAGGCCGAATTCATTAGGTATAAATAAATTTCCTGCGATTTCTTCACTGGACATCACTAAAGACGTGATCGCTCTTGCTCAATCAGTTCACTATACAAGGCGAGGAACCGAGATAGAAATTGTGGATTTTTCTTCTTCTCGTCCAGGGTACTGGAGCTCTCCCTCATCACCAACGACACCGTCATTGACCCATACAGCATACCGTACTCCATCTTTTTTCTGTACTCCTGATGGAGCTCCTTTAGGGTGAAGGGCATCCCCTACCCCCAGCCTCCATCACACTTCTGAAGGTGTCATAGTAGTAGGAGAGGAAGTCCCGCCAGTTGGCCTTCCTGTCTCTGCCGTGGAGGCTGGTGTAGAGAAGGTAGTTTAAGTCTGTGGCCGGGGAAGCCAGACGGTTCAGCTGGAGGTCAAGGAGCATTACATCAACCGGTTTACCTTCACTGTACCTGGAATTATGAGGTAAAACATTAGTGGCACACGAACTATTTTGTATATCATTTAAAAAAATACCGATTTCATTGAAAGTTAAATTTTCAAAATTGAGAGCCAAAATACATCTAAAAAAAGTAGGATGAAACAAACTTTTGCCTACCTGAATTGTACGTTGTTCACCCAGCAGTCGCCATGACAAATTACATCAAACTTGGGATTTCTGACCAGGAAGTGTTTGACAAGATCAAGAGAGTTGTTCTTATGCTTGGCCAACCACTGCCTCGCCACCTCGTAGCCCTTCATGTTGGTCAACAAGGCCTCGGCACCCGCTAGACTTCCCGAGCATGTCTTGTTATGCATTTTCTTCACATTTTCCGATAAACTAGTCCAGTCTACAGCAATGTACGGGAATGCTTGAGCTAGGTCTTGCAAGGGCGTTTTTGCCTTCAGCAGGAGAGAGGCTGCGTGGAGTCGGGCCAGCTCCTTCAGGACCAGGTTTGTATGGTCTACATCGAGGCCCACTTTGCAGTCGAACACTTTAAAGCCCAAAGGTCGGAGGTCTTCCAAGAACATCAGCTCTTTATCCTCTTCTAAAGATGTGTATAACCACCTTGGCATTCTCAAGTTACTATGCCCCAAGGAATTCAGCTCAGAGTTGAGTTGCGGAAGGATTTCCTTGAAAAATTCATTTTCTTTCTTCATCATGGATAAATGAAAATCAGCCAAGTGGTCCTCGGATCTATGTGGGCTTATTTTTACCACATAAGACACTACGTTATGCTTCCCCATCAGGGAAAATGCGACCTCAACACTGGTAACTGTTGAAGAAAAGTTGTCGCCCTTGCCAGCAAGGTCTCTTATGCTATGAGTGTTATATATGGCCTCTCTGCCCTTGTCCATCTTCAGTGCCTCCTTCACATGATCGACCTTTATGTTGGCCTGCGGTCCGACAGCGCCCGCACTTCCTGCACAACCCACTGCCAAACATACATCTCTTAATTTTAGACATTTGCTCGCGACTTTGGCTTTTGCACGATAACCATTACATATTCATATTACCTTTCATAAAAATACAAAAAAGTTACATTAATAGTACAACACTTATAATTTTATCATGTACTATGAGGGTAGCTGTTAAAGGCTCTGGATCCCTCCCGCCAATTCAACATCTCTTTCCTCTCTCCAATAAGCAGACTTACACATTTATGTACATGCAAAAGGTAACGGTCTACCCCAACCTCTCTACCGTTGAACCCCGTATCTTTCATATTTCACCCCCACCCACCCTCTTAATTTGTAATCAAGGGGTCATAATTTAGCTTATCATAAGTTGTTGAAGGTCAAACTTTTTTTTTACTAATTTAATATGAAAATGGCTGCAACTGTTTCAAGTTTCAGTATCGCAGCTTCAATAGAAAGCAAATTTGTTTTTTCAATGAATTTCACATTCAATAAGCTGCTACAACCACAATAATTAATAATGAAAAGGCATTAAACTGGGAAGGCTATGTAGCACCGTCAAATGTGCGGAATAATCAGAGGGTACTTAATACCAAGGATGCCAATACGACAACAGAAATACACAAGGCGAACGACATTAGAAGTATCCGATTCACCAAGAATTCTATCGAGGGAAAAGTGATCGCGAGGGACTGTCGGAAAGCAGGACACGCTTGTCCTGGAAGTCATGGTATTCAAGGATATGCGCGGACTAAGAGGGACAGAGCAATTAGAAAAATAAGGAGCAGGGCAGCGCTCCATTAAGTGACCGCAAGTTAAGTGTTTATGGCCAATATGCAACCTCGCCAGAGCCGTTTTCTAGTGCTGGTTATGGTGGTATGAAGGAAGGCCATGGGGGGGGGACACTTACGCTTTAGAGTACGCAGTTTGTTACTGGTAACAGAAGACTAACAACCATGCCAACGAGCAAGGATGGAGGAACGAATAACTGGGTAAAAATCTGAATAAAGTATACCTTTACTGGAGATAGGACAAAAGCGGATAGCTTCCGTAGTGAGAGCATCCACACGCTCTTTTAAAGAAACTATAATATGCCTGGGAACCCAGCAAAACTACCGATTTAAATTTACTAGAGATAAGAAACGGCCAATGTTTAATCTCGACAGCCACCAGATGGACTGGATTAAAGGACCCTAGAGCCATTAGGGCACAACGTGAGTCAACTACAACCATAAAGGAGGATTGACAACGAAAATGTAGGAGACGAGAGCATAGAGAATTTCATAAAGTTCTGATGTGAAGATGCTAGTCTCCGGAGGCAGGCGACACAAGTGTCGTCAGGAAAAAAAATAACTAGCCTACACCTTCTGCAGATTTAGACCCATCGGTGAAGATGGAAATCTAGTGGTAGTGGGAAGAAAAATGTTCAAGAAAAAGGAGTTTCAGAACCGTAGGAAGGGGTAAAAACTTTAGCTATACAGGTCGGGGAGGTACAAAATTTACGAAGGGGGACCCTCTACAAGGGGCAAGGACAGAACAATACAATAAGAAAGCGGTAATACGAATCTAAAGAATTCTGTAAGCGAGATAACCGGACAAAAAGAGGTGGTGAAGAATAACAGTAACTACCGGAGAGGTAAATGTCAATGCACGACAGAGACTAGAGTAAGGATGTTAGGACCGCGCAAGATAGGGAAGACTGTAGCGATCATGGCGGACCTGAAGAGATAGGAAGCCAGTGTCAACATACAATATGAGGGCAGGAGTCGAACGGAAAGTACCAGAGGTGAAGCACAACCTAGTATGGTGCAAAGAATCAAGACTGCGAAGAGTAGAAGATGCAGACGAGTAGGGCAACCATAAATGAGTTTAGCAGGATGAGAGGGGAATGTAAAGAGATCATGCTCCTATCCGGTCCCCAAGAAGTATGGGATAAAACCTTAAGAGGTTAAGGGCCTTAGAGCATTCAACTCTTACATCAGAGATATAGAGCGGCCAAGACAAACTAGTCAAATAACCCCAAAAGCTTAGTGGAATCTCTGTACACAAGGGGATGGCCATAAAATGTCGGACGAAGAAAACCACCCTTCAGAGTATAAGTCATAGCACAAGTCTTAGACTTTTTAGAGACCCTGAAGCCATGATCGGTGGCCCAAGACGATACGGCATCAATCTCGAGTTGAAGCCGCCGTTGAAGGAGAGGCGAATCATCACAGACAGTTTAAGATCGTCGACAGAGAGCGGAGAAGACGTCAGAAGGAAGAGGAAAGAAAACCATTGAGGGCAACCAGAAAAAGTAGTGCTCAGAAGACTACCTTGGGGTACACCCTCGCATTGTCAGGAAGAGGCAGAGAGTGGCACCAAACCTCACTAAATGAACGACGAGAAGAAACTGGAGAGAATGGGAGATTACCACAAAGGCCATAAGAATGAAGTTGGGACAGAATATGATATCGCCAAGTGGTATCTTAAGCCTTTTCCAAGTCAAAAAGGACGGCACAAAACGTAGGTCTTCGGAGCAAAAGCAGTACGAATATAGACGAAGTTCATCAGGACATCTGTTGTGCTGTGTCATTTGCAAAAAACAAATTGAGAGGCGAGAGATGGTGAAAGTGTTCCAAGAACATCAAACGAACGTTAACCATACGTTCAAAGAGTTTGCAGACAACTCTTGAGGGCAACAGGGCGGAAGTTCCGAGAAGATGTTCCGAGAGATACTGGTTTCTGAACAGGGAGAACAGCAGCATCGAGCCAGTCCTCAGGAACTGACGAAGACGCCCAGACCCGGTTATTCAGACTTCAAATAGGGAGACGTGCACGGAGGGAGATGGCGAAGCATCTCTTAATTAATGTCTTCGGAGCTCGCTGTCGTAGAACCGCAGAGGGCCAGGGCAGATTGAAAATCAGAGAGATCGTCATAGGGAAATAAGAGATGGGTACGGAAATACAAAAATGAGGTTCAAGAACAGGCTTACGAAGAAGGAAAAACTGAGGAAGATGAGAACCAGAGCTAACAGATGAAATGCGAGAACATAGTTCAGCTGCAACTTGCACCATGTTAGTCACAAGAGTACCACAGAGGAAAAGGACTGGCGAGATATCGGGAACGAACGAACTTTACCGATAACTTGCAGTTACGCTTTCACATCTGCAGCAGAGGAGTTTCGGACGTAATGGTTGAAATATAAGACTTCCAACTCTCACTTTTACCCCATACGGATGGTCCTACCAGCCACCACACTCCTTCCGAAACAGGAAAAAAGAATCAGCCGTCTGCCGGCAGCGGTGTCGTTTCCAGGCTGCATGCTTACAGTGGACAGCCGGAGCACATTCATTTCCCACCAGGAAACTCACTGCGTGCCCCGAGAGGTAGAGCGAGGAATAGAGCGGAAGGCAGCGTCGACGACCCTTTAAAAAGAATGAAGATATGAGGGAGAAGCAGAATGTAGAGGTTGGAGAGAGTAGCTCAGAGGGTAAAGAGGGTCTAGTCTCTTTGACAATTGCCACCTAGGGAAGGAGAGGGGAGGGTGAAGAGAGAGGTAACAAGGATGGGGAAATAGTCACTGCCATGGAGGTCATCAAGAACCCGCCAAGTGAAATGTAAGTAAAGAGACAAGCAGAGAGAAAGATCAAGACAGGAAGGGTGAGAGTTAGAGTCGAAATGAGTAGGCTCACCAGAAATCAGAAAAGACAGGGAAGAGGATGAACGGTTCGAGAAGACGAACCCAGTAGTCAGAACATCACCCTGGAGGGTATGTCAACCATTTAAATCACCCAGCAGGAGCACAGGCTCTGGCAATGAGTCCAGTAGGTGTTAAAGATCGGGAAGGTAAAGTGGAACATTGGGGGCGAGAAATTTAACAAAAAGTATACCATTTATTCCCAAAGACTCTGGCAGCAGAACATCTGAGAGGCGACGGAAAAAGTAGGGAAACTAATGGAATATCAGAACGAATCAAGATAGCAGTAGAGTAATGGGCCCCAGCAAAAGCCTGGGGTGGGAGAGAAAGGAATAGCCATGGATGCGACCAGGACGAGCACCAAGCATCGGCTCGTGGAGACGGACAAAGGGTGGAAAACTGAAATCAGAAATTGGAGTTCATGGAAATTGGCATAATATCTACGAATATTCCATTCAAGAATAGACATCGACCAAAAGAGGACAGCAACAGAATAAGGAAGAAACAAAGGGTTAATATGGAACACAGCATGTTAAAGAAGCACAGGAAAGTCAGAGGATATGGGTAAACAGAGTAAGGATGAAGGTAAGAGCAGGACAGACCAGAGGCGGATGAGCAGGGTCTGTAGGAGGAGACATCCGAGGGTCAATGACAGCAGCAGCAGCAGAAACCGGGGAGCACACCTTAGCAAGGGCAGCAACAGTGAAGGAAGCAGGGGCCATAGAAACCATAGCAGGAACAGGGGGGGGGGGAACTACCACAAATGGGAGGGGATGGAGCAATAGTCAGAGGTGGGGTGCGAGGAAGAAAGCGAAGCCTTCTTTCCCGCTGGGAAGGAGGGAGACGAGCCAGGCTTTCGCTTCTGACTTAAGACAGGTGTTCCAGCAACAACGTAATGGACAACAGACCTCTAGCGTGTGAACAGAGCGAAAAACACGATTGCTGGGAGAGTGATGGACATATAGGCAGCGTGGAGAGCTAAGAGATAGGGGAGAAGAACGGGAAGGAGGACCGGAGGGAGATTAGAAAAGATACAGGAGACATGACAGTTGGTAGAAAGTGAAACCCCAGACAGAAGCAGCTGGTGAACCCTCTGGATGTAAAGGAACAGGGGAGGAGGAAGTAGACTTGTCCGGGTCTAATGCCTGGAAACTTGCGAGACTGAGGAAGGTGCGAAGGATGAGAGGAAGATTACAACACACAAGATGTCAGCAAAAGTGGGGAGACGCCGAACTTAGCACCTCGCCGCGGGAAAATACAAACGTTCCCGGCGATTCAAGTTGAGGATGGCTGCCTCAAGTTCGAAATGTATACACACACAGAAGAAGGTAGGGTGGGGTGGGCCTCAATGCAATTGAGGCAGCGGGCCTGGGGAGAAGTGCACGTTAACTTAAGAGTGACCCTCGCCCCCACACACGAGAACGAGAGAGAGGTACTGGAGCATCAGAAGGCCCCCCCCCCCCCCATGTCCGAACTTCCAGCACCTATTTCAAAGCCGAGGAGAGGGAATGTACTCTTGAACGGAGCATCTCGCACTAGCACGAGTAACAGAGGGCGAAGTGTCCGACCGTCAAAGGTAATCTTCACAACCCAAAGGGGCAGATTGGGACGGCCACAAGGGGGTCGAGTGAACGTCTTCCTGGATAACAGAATAGCCTAGTTCCTCTAGGATATGTTTAATATCCTCGTGGTAGTACTTTAGGTTCCTAATACCGGTCGCAACATGGTGTGGTAGAAGAACAGTGCCACACTGGCATTTAACAGAGCGTTCTAGGAGACCCAAACAGGGGTCTCCCCAATGCAGAACAAAGCGGCCAAGCGGGTGGCTGCATCTTGTCCGGGGTTGATAACTAATTTCCTTCAAAACTGGCATCCTTACAGATAGGCTTACGTGCAGTCAGGTGTACAAGTTTCATGCAAATGATTTGATAAATAAAATATTGAAATTTTTTTGGATGCAACTAAATATAAATATGCAATTGTGATAGCCGAGATAGTAAAGACTCAGTCGACATTTATTTGATGTTAATTTATAAACATTTTGGTAAATTGTTGACACTAATAAATATTGTTTNGGAGGACCCCATGGTTCAGCAACTCGTCCTCTTAAAATAACGTCACTTTTCACTCGTATGCACACTATGGCCAAATTTGGACGTAATTTGATATGAAATCAACTCACAAAAGTGACGTACTGTCCCGTTTTCTGTTTGAGTCGTCCGGCTTACTCGGCAAGCTTAGAAGAGGATTCCTTCCATTAACTTTTTCATACCGTTTTGAAACTTTATGAGAATTTCCTGCCCACCTAACCTATCAGAGGACCCTTAACTTACTGTTGTTGAAAAAAAAATCCCAAATTTATATTCATTTCAAATCACGTCCATATTTGTCCATACGGGTAAACGGCCAAAAGCGACATTCTTTTTAAGAGGACAGGTTGCGTTCAGAACATAAAGGAGGACGGGAGGCGGCGGTGGGTGTGTCCGGGTCCAAGACCTGGAAACGGTTGTGAGACTGAGAAAGGAGAGAAGGGCGAGGAGAGATGGAATGCAACACACGAGCATAAGATATGTTAGCGAAAGAGGAAAGATGGCAAACTTGGCGTCTCGCCTCAGGAAAAGACAAACGATCACGGTGCTTCAAAATGAGGATGGTTTCCTCAAATTTGTAGTGTATGCACGCGTGGGAGAAGGTAGGGTGGGCATCACCGCGATTGAGGCAGTGAGCCTGGGAAGAAGAGCACTCTGTCTTAAAGTGACCCGAGTCCCCACACATGGAACATAGATACACTGAACTTGTACATATGAGAGCACCATGCCCAAATTTTCAGCACCTATTACAAAGTCTTGGAGATGGAATGTACTCCTGAACGGAGCATCTTTCACCTGCAAGAATTACGGAAGACGGAAGGGTCCTACTATCAAAAGTAATCTTCACAACTCGAAGAGGCTGACGAGACGACCACGAGGGGGGTCGAATAAACGTATCAACCTGGAGGGCAGAATGGCCTTGGGCTTCAAGTGTATGATAAATATCCTTGTGGCAGTCTTCCAGGTCCCTAACACCAGTCGCAACATGATGTGGGAGGATAACAGTGCCAATACTGGCCTTTAACCGAGCATTTTTTATCGACTCAAACAGGAGTCTCTTCAATGCTGAACAATGTGGCTAAGTGGGCAGCTGCATCTGGAGGGGCAGCTGCATCTGGAGGAGCACCCGCAACGACACACGTACCAAAACGAGTGGGGTTAAAAGTAACAGAGGCATCCATCGAATCAAAGAGGTGTTTATGGAGGAAGAAATCGCCAGGGCGTGTAGAATCCTGATAGTTGAAATAAAAGTATTTAGTCCATGTAGCAGGACCCAACAAGGCGTGAAATGTTTTAGCACTGGAAGGAATCGTGCGAGTGCATCTATGGGGGGGGGGGGGTCAGCGCCAAGCACCCTCAGTGTGAGGAGGGGGGGGTAAAAGGTGCAGTGGTCACAATGAGATTAAAAGCCAGTCCAGGTGATGAGGTAGTCACCATTGGGGGCTTGGGGCTCAACTCTACCACAGAGGTGGGAGGAGGGGGCGGAGCAGCCGGGAGGGTCAAAGGAGTACTTTTTTTTTTAAGATATATACAAGAGTTGTTACATTCTTGTACAGCCATTAGTACGCGTAGCGTTTCGGGCAGGTCCCTGGAATACGATCCCCGCCGCGAACAATCGTTTTTTCATCCAAGTACACATTTTACTGTTGCGTTAAACAGAGGCTACAGTTAAGGAATTGCGCCCAGTAAATCCTCCCCGGCCAAGATACGAACCCATGACATGGCGCTCGCGGAACGCCAGGCGAGTGTCTTACCACTACACCACGGAGACTGTTGAGGACTGGACTGTTACCTTGGTCTGAGTCCAATGAAGCAGGGGCTACAAAGCCCGATCTTCCAACACAGTCTGACTTGGGGGCCTGGTCGCCCACCCCACGAGCCTGGGAAGTTATAAGAAGATCATTCAGCGGCATAGAAACGAGTAGGTAATAATTTGATTCATGAATAATCCCCCATACCTTCCATGGAGTGACAAATGGACGATAGGACACCCAACAAGACAAGGCCCCCCAAGGGGTGCAGTGTAAGTATATGCCTTACAATCGACACCTTAAGAACCTTCAGTCTGTCGAGATCGGGTTCAGCAACGAAGGCGAGGATTGACAATAAAAATGTGCTCTAGCTCGAAACGTCGGGTTCCACAGTTCTACGGGTGAAAGAGCGTGCCTCCACAAACACCCTGGCGTCAAAACAGATGTTCGAAAGAACAATCAGAAATGGCAAAAAGTTGGCGGGAAAGGACAATTAGGAAGGAGAAGACGGGAGAGGAAAAATGAAATATAAGGAAGAGGAAATAGCCTCCAATAAAATTAGTAAAGACGGAAGCAGGAGCATAAGGCTTCAAAAGGACAGAGGACTGTCCCATGGAGAATCACACCCTGGCAGTCACCCACAAAGCTCCGTCACAATGACAACGGACTGGAAAGGGAGAGGGGGGGGGGGGTGATTGGGAAGGTCATTCCACATTATGGGTCCCTTGATTTGCAGAAGATTTCTAGTTTGGTTAAGTCGCACTCTTGGAATATCAAATAGGTATTTGTTTCTGGTATGGTGCCCATGGGTTCTGTTACAGCCTTCTAGGAAGCGTTTAAGATCAAGATTGCCATTACAGATCAGAGTTTTAAATACATAGAGTACACTCGAGAGGATGTGCAGTGACTTAATATCTAACTTATTCAAGGATTAAAGCAAGGATGCCGAGTGCTGTCTGGGGCCAGCACTCGGCATCCTTAGCAAAGAGTTTGTTGTTGTTCTAATAGCAGATTTGTGTTGAGTAATTAGAGAACGTTGATGATTTTGTGCAGTAGAATCCCAAGCACAAATATTACAGTTGAGATAAGGATAGATGATAGAGTAATAGAGCATTAAGAGGGCAGGGCGAGGTACATAATATCTTATTTTAGAAAAAATGCCAACAGTTTTAGAAACTTTTTTGCTATATTTTGAATGTGGCTCTTAGAGATTCAGCTTATTATTGATGAGAACACCAAGGAATTAACCATCTACTTTGTTACTAATTTGGATATTGTTATTCTTATATTAATTTGATCTGAGGATTTATTACCAAACTAAATATAAAATGTTTTGTAAATGATAAGGGTGAGTTTTTTAGCAGCTAGACAAAGATGGATGTTATTTAATTCAGTATTCACTGCATCTTTCAGGGTAAGAGGATTTGGACCGGAGAAAATGAAAGTTGTGTCATCAGCAAATAAAATTGTGTTTAGGTGTTGAGGGACAGTTGGGTGGTCATTAATGTAGATGAGAAATAGGAGAGGGTCAAGTATGTTTCTCTGTGGAACACCAATGTTGATGGGTAAGGCGGAAGAAATGGAATCATTAACAGAAACATACTTGAGTCTGTCACTAAGGTAAGACTGAAGGTATTGGAGGGAGTGACCCCTGACTCCATAATGGTGTAATTTAAGAATAAGGATGTGATGGTTGACAGTGTCAAAAGCCTTATGTAGGTCAACAAATACCCCACAGGGAACTCATTTTAACCAAGAGCTGCATGTATCAAGTTAATCATACTAATCAGTGCATCGTTAGTGTTTATTTTTTGGTCTGAAGCCATATTGGCAAGAGCTAAGTATTTTTTGTTTAGCTAGATACGAGTAAAGCTACATGTAAAATACTTTTTCCAATTTTTTGACAAAGTTGGCAGAAATGATATTGGTCTGAAATTGTTGACATCAGTGAGATCAGTACACTTGTGGACTGGGGATACTCTCACTTTTTTTTTAGAATATCGGAGAGGTTTGGAGTTCAAGTGATTGTTGAAGAGCAATGTAATGGCTGGAGCTAGAAATCTGGAGGCTCTTTTGTAAATTAGAGTTGGTATGTCAGCAAGGTCACTTGGCTTTGTTTTAAGAAAAATGATTATATCATTAACATCAGAGGAATTAGCAGGAGTTAGATACTGAGATTCTGGATAGTTTCCTATAAGGTAGTCCTTAACATTAGTTAGGGAGGATGGGATATATTTCCTAGGAATGTGCCAATGGATGAGAAGAAACCATTGAATATAACAGGAGTGTCAGAGGCTGAAAGCGCACCATCGTCTTTGGAAAAAAAAAGAGTATTTCTTTTATTAAAAATCTTTTTTGAATCTAATATTTAGGAAATAGTGCTCAATGTTTTCTTAATGTTGTTCTTAATTTGGTCAAATGTATTTTCATTTTTTTCTTGGCTCTCCTAATTATTTTAGACAACATGGATGAGTATGTCCTTGAAACTTCTTTGGAGATGATCCCCAATCTGTAGGTCTCATGGTAATGTTTTTTATTAATAGATTTAAGTTTACCCTTCGTAAGCCATGGATTGAGTACACTCATGCCAGTTGCTGTGTACACTCATGCCAGTTGCCGTGTACACTCATGCCAGTTGCTGTACACTCATGCCAGTTGCCGTGTACACTCATGCCAGTTGCTGTGTACACTCATGCCAGTTGCTGTGTACACTCATGCCAGTTGCTGTGTACACTCATGCCAGTTGCTGTGTACACTCATGCCAGTTGCCGTGTACACTCATGCCAGTTGCTGTGTACACTCATGCCAGTTGCTGTGTACACTCATGCCAGTTGCTCGTGTACACTCATGCCAGTTGCTGTGTACACTCATGCCAGTTGCTGTGTACACTCATGCCAGTTGCTGTGTACACTCATGCCAGTTGCTGTGTACACTCATGCCAGTTGCTGTGTACACTCATGCCAGTTGCTGTGTACACTCATGCCAGTTGCTGTGTACACTCATGCCAGTTGCTGTGTACACTCATGCCAGTTGCTGTGTACACTCATGCCAGTTGCTGTGTACACTCATGCCAGTTGCTGTGTACACTCATGCCAGTTGCTGTGTACACTCATGCCAGTTGCTGTGTACACTCATGCCAGTTGCTGTGTACACTCATGCCAGTTGCTGTGTACACTCATGCCAGTTGCTGTGTACACTCATGCCAGTTGCTGTGTACACTCATGCCAGTTGCTGTGTACACTCATGACAGTTGCTGTGTACACTCATGCCAGTTGCTGTGTACACTCATGCCAGTTGCTGTGTACACTCATGACAGTTGCTGTGTACACTCATGCCAGTTGCTGTGTACACTCATGCCAGTTGCTGTGTACACTCATGCCAGTTGCTGTGTACACTCATGCCAGTTGCTGTGTACACTCATGCCAGTTGCTGTGTACACTCATGCCAGTTGCTGTGTACACTCATGCCAGTTGCTGTGTACACTCATGCCAGTTGCTGTGTACACTCATGCCAGTTGCTGTGTACACTCATGACAGTTGCTGTGTACACTCATGCCAGTTGCTGTGTACACTGGTGCCAGTTGCTGTGTACACTCATGCCAGTTGCTGTGTACACTCATGCCAGTTGCTGTGTACACTCATGCCAGTTGCTGTGTACACTCATGCCAGTTGCTGTGTACACTCATGCCAGTTGCTGTGTACACTCATGCCAGTTGCTGTGTACACTCATGCCAGTTGCCGTGTACACTCATGCCAGTTGCTGTGTACACTCATGCCAGTTGCTGTGTACACTCATGACAGTTGCTGTGTACACTCATGCCAGTTGCTGTCACTCAGTTGCTGTGTACACTCATGCCAGTTGCTGTGTACACTCATGACAGTTGCTCTGTACACTCATGCCAGTTGCTGTGTACACTCATGCCAGTTGCTGTGTACACTCATGACAGTTGCTGTGTACACTCATGCCAGTTGCCGTGTACACTCATGCCAGTTGCTGTGTACACTCATGACAGTTGCTGTGTACACAACAAGATCTAAAGTGACAAAAGAACACAACAGCACGCTGAGACTTCCGCTTGTCTGTTCTTGTACAATTTGGGTAAAATCTGTAAAATAAAAGATTCTATTAACACTTTCACTTTCGTCATCTAAATTTACGTCTAACATCGAAAGAGCTTTTTCTGCCATCCAGACATTAATAAGGTTGGCAACACTGGGACAATACCCCAGAGGTCTTCAGTGAACCAAGAAGCCTGGTGAAGGTTGGCAACACTGGGGCAATACCCCAGAGGTCTGCAGTGAACCAAGAAGCCAGGTGAAGGTTGGCAACACTGGGACAATACCCCAGAGGTCTTCAGTGAACCAAGAAGCCTGGTGAAGGTTGGCAACACTGGGGCAATACCCCAGAGGTCTTCAGTGAACCAAGAAGCCTGGTGAAGGTTGGCAACACTGGGACAATACCCCAGAGGTCTTCAGTGAACCAAGAAGCCTGGTGAAGGTTGGCAACACTGGGACAATACCCCAGAGGTCTTCAGTGAACCAAGAAGCCTGGTGAAGGTTGGCAACACTGGGACAATACCCCAGAGGTCTTCAGTGAACCAAGAAGCCTGGTGAAGGTTGGCAACACTGGGACAATACACCAGAGGTCTTCAGTGAACGAAGAAGCCTGGTGAAGGTTGGCAACACTGGGACAATACACCAGAGGTCTTCAGTGAACCAAGAAGCCTGGTGAAGGTTGGCAACACTGGGACAATACCCCAGAGGTCTTCAGTGAACCAAGAAGCCTGGTGAAGGTTGGCAACACTGGGACAATACCCCAGAGGTCTTCAGTGAACCAAGAAGCCTGGTGAAGGTTGGCAACACTGGGACAATACACCAGAGGTCTTCAGTGAACGAAGAAGCCTGGTGAAGGTTGGCAACACTGGCACAATACACCAGAGGTCTTCAGTGAACCAAGAAGCCAGGTGAAGGTTGGCAACACTGGGACAATACACCAGAGGTCTTCAGTGAACCAAGAAGCCTGGTGAAGGTTGGCAACACTGGGACAATACACCAGAGGTCTTCAGTGAACCAAGAAGCCAGGTGAAGGTTGGCAACACTACAGTGAACCAAGAAGCCTGGTGAAGATGGACCAGTGACTGTCCAGCCCCTCCACCTGGGCCCTTCCTCACCCTCATCTGCTCCCACACCAGAAATTTGTACTCACTTTACCACCTTACTGCAGAGTGTCCCTGGAGGGAGAGGCGCGCTGTGAGAGTAACCCACACGCTGTGAGAGTAACCCACATGCTGTGATAGTAACCCCACACGCTGAGAGTAACCCCACACGCTGTGAGAGTAACCCACACGCTGTGAGAGTAACCCACACGCTGTGAGAGTAACCCCACACGCTGTGAGAGTAACCCCACACGCTGTGAGAGTAACCCCACACGCTGTGAGAGTAACCCACATGCTGTGAGATTAACCCACACCATGTGAGAGTAACCTGCGGGCTGTGAGAGTAACCTGCGGGCTGTGAGAATAACCCGCGGTCTGAGAGAGTAACCTGCGGGCTGTGAGAGTAACCTGCGGGCTGTGAGAGTAACCTGCGGGCTGTGAGAGTAACCTGCGGGCTGTGAGAGTAACCTGCGGGCTGTGAGAGTAACCTGCGGGCTGTGAGAATAACCTGCGGGCTGTGAGAATAACCCGCGGTCTGAGTAATCTGCGGGCTGTGAGAGTAACCTGCGGACTGTGAGAGTAACTTGCGGACTGTGAGAGTCACCTGCGCGCTGTGAGAGTAACCTGCGCACTGTGAGAGTAGCCTGTGGGCTGTGAGAGTAACCTGCGGGCTGTGAGAGTAACCTGCGGGCTGTGAGAGTAACCTGCGAGCTGTGAGAGTAACCTGCGGGCTGTGAGAGTAACCTGCGAGCTGTGAGAGTAACCTGCGGGCTGTGAGAAAAACCCTCGCGTTAGTGTGCACGTCTCAACATTTGTAGATATATTAGTAGGTCGTGTCCATGGGATGAAATGGCGGGGCAAGATCTTGGTACAAGTGTACCAACTTGGTACTCTCAGGCGACCCTCCCTCCCTCCCCCCTCCTCCTCTCTCACCAGCCAACACCTTACTGGGTCCAGATAAAACAATGCCGCCCGATATGGAAGCAATGATTACCTTTGTGATAAAAAAATCTCCCATTCATGCAAAAATTAATGACCAAGGAAAATAAACTTGAACATACCCTATGTACAATCCAAAGGACCCAGAAGGACATACTTCAAATTCTGCAGGGCCTGAACTTGTCTCAGGCGAGTTCAGTAGGTTGCAACTTGGTGCATGAGGATGCAACACGAGCAACGGCACATAAGAGCAGACTCAGTGCTATCGTTGCCCCAGTGAACACATCAACACCAGTGAACGTAACACCTCTAGTGAACACATGAACACCAGTGAATACAACACCACCACCAGTGAACACAACACCACCACCAGTGAACACAACACCACCACCAGTGAACACAACACCACCACCAGTGAACACAACACCACCACCAGTGAACACAACACCACCACCAGTGTACACAACACCACCACCAGTGTACACAACACCACCACCAGTGTACACAACACCACCACCAGTGAACACAACACCACCACCCGTGAACACAACACCACCACCAGTGTATACAACACCAGCACCAGTGTACACAACAGCACCACCAGTGAACACAACGACACTAGTGTACACAACACCATTGATCACTGGCACCCATACAAACAGCACCACCAGCACATGACGGTGGTGCAACACCACATACAACACCAGTGCACACACTCTCACCAGCAACAACACCGCACATCTGATGGCCAACACCTCCACGATTGATAACCACGGTGAAGAAAGTCTCACTATCCTCATGGATGTCCTCATGGATACTATCCTCACCTTTTCATGGATATGATACCAACATCAAATCATATATCAGACGTCACCCTATCCCCACTGGATTTTGAAGAAGCCATAAACAGTATGCCTATGCACTCCGCACCAGGCCCGGATTCTTGGAACTCCATATTCATCTAGAACTGTAAAAAACCACTATCGCAGGCCCTTCACATTCTGTGGAGACAAAGCCTAGATACTGGCGTTATTCCTGATATACTAAAAACAGCAGAGATAGCACCACTTCATAAAGGAGGAAATAAGGCAGAGGCAAAAAATTACAGACCGATAGCACTAACATCGCACATCATAAAAATTTTTGAGAGAGTGCTAAGAAGTAAGATCACAAAATACATGGAATCACAGCATCTCCATAACCCCGGACAACATGGTTTCAGAACAGGGCGCTCTTGCCTGTCGCAGTTGCTGGACCACTATGTTATGGCATTAGATGCTATGGAATACAAACAAAACGCTGATGTAATTTACACAGATTTCGCAAAAGCTTTTGATAAATGTGACCATGGTGTTATTGCCCATAAAATGCGCTCAAAAGGAATTACCGGAAAAGTAGGGAGATGGATCTACAATTTCCTGACCAACAGAACCCAATGTGTTATAGTCAACAAAATAAAATCCAACCCGTCAACCGTTAAGAGCTCAGTCCCCCAGGGTACTGTGCTTGCTCCAGTACTTTTTCTCATCCTCATATCGGACATAGACAAGAGCACAACCTATAGCACTGTATCATCCTTTGCAGATGACACTAGGATCTTCATGAGAGTAGGCAACATAGAGGACACGGCGAACCTCCAGTCAGATGTAGATCAGGTCTTTCTATGGGCTACAGAAAATAATATGGTGTTTAACGAAGACAAGTTCCAGCTCATGCGCTATGGAAAAAATGAAAATATAAAAACGGAAACCACGTACAAAACTCAGGCAAATCATAACATAGAACGAAAAGGCAATGTAAAGGATCTGGGTGTACTCATTTCGGAAGACCTTACCTTTAAAGAACACAATAAAGTAGCCGTCACAACTGCAAGAAAAATGACAGGTTGGATAACAAGAACTTTTCACACTAGAGATGCTATACCGATGATGACACTTTTCAAAACGCTTGTGCTCTCTAGAGTGGAGTACTGCTGCACAATGACAGCCCCTTTCACTGCTGGTGAAATTGCTGAGCTGGAGAGCGTGCAAAGATCCTTTACTGCTAGAATCCACTCGGTAAAACATCTAAACTATTGGGACCGAGTTAAGAGCCTAAATCTGTATTCCCTTGAGCGCAGGCGGGAGAGATACATAATAATTTACACGTGGAAAATATTAGAGGGGCTGGTCCCAAACCTGCACACAGAAATAACATCACATGAGACCAGAAGACATGGCAGGATGTGGAGAATACCCCCGTTGAAAAGCAGAGGTGCAACTGGTACTCTGAGAGAGAACTCTATCAACATCAGAGGCCCGAGACTGTTCAACACGCTTCCACTACACATAAGGGACATAACTGGCAAACCCCTCACAGTGTTCAAGAGAGAACTGGATAAGCACCTCCAAAGGATACCTGATCAACCAGGCTGTGACTCATACGTCAGGCTGCGAGCAGCCGCGTCCAACAGCCTGGTTGATCAGTCCAGCAACCAGGAGGCCTGGTCGATGACCGGGCCGCGGGGACGATAAGCCCCAGAAGCACCTCAAGGTATCCTCAAGGTAAGGTATCCTACAATGGAACTGCAATGGCGTTCGTGGTAGACTTAATGGCATCATACAATACGCTCGTGAACACCAAACTGACGTCATAGTGCTACAGGAGACACTGGTGGGCAATGACTTCAACCCAAGGTTCAGCAGTTATTGCAAGTTTTCCCTGCCCTCTGGGGACAGGAAACGGTGTCTTATTACCTATGTCAACAATAACATACCTGCTCAGATTATTGATGATCTTCACGTGGAGAATGACTATGAATCGCTGGGGGTAACCCTTCACTTAAACAATAATGCCCTACATACAATCAACCTATATGTGCCACGAAGTAAACTTGACCTCGACACACTACCTGAATTTGTTAATGAAGAACCTATCCTGCTGGCCGGTGACCTTAATGCCAGGCACCCACACTTTGAAGACAACTATCATCAGCTCAATGTCAGTGGACGGAAACTGTCACTATGTCAGGGGGAGTGAAAACCTTGAAGTCCTGGGTGATGAACAGCCAACTCACCTCAGAGGCGGAAGATTGGACTATGCTCTCCTGCTGAATGTAAAGGACACGGATTCCAGTACACACATTGTGCACAGCTTATGTAGTGACCACTGGGCACAGATTACTACCGTCGACATGTGCAAGAGAAGGAAAGAGACAAATAGAAGAAAAACGTTATCGCTCGGACCAGATATGAGGCACACCTGTTATTTGCCTCATATATTTTGATTGTGTTCACTGGTGGTGGTGTGTTCACTGGTGTTGATGTATTCACCGCCTTTCATAAACAGGATGAGTGACTGGTGCACGGAATACCAAATCCCAGAAGACACTGATACATTTGTTGATGACTTTAACAACCAAATTGAGCACTGTCTCAGAGTTCCGCGCCGTACGCCTGGGCGCAGTAACCCTCAGAAGAAGAAAATAAAATGGTATGAGAATGACAACATAAAGATGCTCAATGCAAATGTAAGGAGCATGAGCAGAGAGTACAGGAGACATCCCACTGACAGCAACCAAGAGCTGTTTAAAACTGTTTGTCAAGTAGCCAGGGAAGAGAAGATTAAGAGCGGGAAAAACAATGGCTTGAATTCACTAGCTCCATTGGAAGAGAAACATCTGCAAGACAAGTGTGGGCAAAAATTCAGATAGCTAATGGGGGCAGAACCCGGCCTAAGACCCTAAGGGTAAGGCTGAAGAACTTATTCACAAGTGGAGTGATGCAGCATTCACCTCCTCCTCCCTCCCTGTAGAAGTAAGAAGGGAACAGCTCCTCCGACATAATGACAGAAGGATTAGGATAACAAGAGCACAATCTAGTGATGACGAGTATGGGGAACCAATCACAGCCCAGGAAGTAAAGGGAGCTAGGAAAAAGGGTAAAAGTACAGCACCTGGTGAAGATGGCGTCATCTACGACATACTCAATGCTCTGTGTGAAGTGTCTGGGAATTCACTACTCCACCTGTTTAACAAATCATTCATAAGTGGTGTGTTGCCCACACAATAGAAACATGTAATAATTATCCCCATACCGAAGCCCAGTGACCCTGGCAATTACAGACCTATCAGTCATATGTCATGCACTTGCAAGATACTTGAAAGGATCATTCTAAACCGACTGTTGCACAAAATAGACAGGCAAGGGGAGGGGTCAATGGAATTGTTAAAGGACGGAGCGCAGCAAATTGTATAGTTAATTACCTGGCTAATGTCACAGCTAAATACATTGTATTTGTCGATATGAAAGGAGCTATCGACAAAGCACAGGGGATTGCGATCCTGGACGAGCTTGCACACATGGGTGTCAAGGGGAGATTCATGAAATGGATTGAAGACTACCTCACACGGAGGAAAGCCAAGGTCTGCTTCAATGGAGCAATCTCAAGAACAATGAACATGGAACTCGGTACCCCCCAAGGAGGAGTCTTAAGCCCCACACTATTCAATGTACTTATGAACGCAATTGCAAATATTGGATTTTCTGGAAGGAACACAACAAGTAAGTAATTATCAAAAGAAGGCACCAAACCGGGAAGGCTATGTAGTACCATCAAATGTGTGGGATAATCAGAGGGCGCTAAATATCACCAAGGATGCCAATATGAGAACAAAAATGCATAAGGCGAACGATATCAAAAGTATCAGAGTCGCCAAGAATTCTATTGAGCGACAAGCGACCGCAGGGGGCTGTCGGAAAACAAGACACACGCTCATCCTGGAAGTCAGGACATTCAACAAGGATATATACGACCGTAAGAGGGACAATGCAATTTGCACAAGGAGCAGGGCGGCGCTCCATTAAGTGACCTTGAGTTGAACGGGTATGACCAATACGTAACCTAGCCAGAGCCGCTTCCAACCGTCGGTTATGGTGGCAGGAGGAAGGCCACTGGGACACATGACTCTTTAGAGTACGCAGTTTGTTACCAATAACAGAAGACCAACAACGCTGCCAACGGGCAAGGATGGAGGCATGAATAACTGGGTAAAAGTCGGAATAAGGAACACCTTTATGGGAGATGGGACAAGTGCAGATAGCGTCCTTAGCGGCAGTATCCGCACGATCATTTAAAGAGACACCAACATAGCTGGGAACCCAGCAAAACGCAACCGACTTAAATTTACTTGCGATAAGAAACAGCCAATGTTGAATCTCGATGACCACAGGGTGGACTGGATTAAAGGACCCTAAAGGTAAGGTAATTATCAAAAGAAGGCACCAAACCGGGAAGGCTATGTAGCACCATTAAAGTGCGAAATAATCAGAGGGCGCTAAATATTACCAAGAAAGCCAATACGAGAACAAAAACGCATAAGGCGAACGATATCAAAAGTATCCGATTCACCAAGAATTCTATCGAGGGACAAGTGACCGCGAGGGACGGTCGGAAAGCAAGACACACGCTCGTCCTGGAAGGCAGGACATTCAACAAGGATATGCATAACCGTAAGAGGGACAACGCAATTCGGACAACAAGGAGCAGGGCGGCGCTCCATTAAGTGACCGTGGGTTAAGCGAGTATGGCCAACCCGCAGCCGTGCTAAAGCAGTTTCCCACCGCCGGTTACGGTGGTAGGAGGAAGGCCACGGGGACACACTACGTGTGAGAGTATGCAGTTTGTTACTAACCACAGAGGACCAACAACTCTGCCAACGGGCAAGGATAGAGGAACGAATATCCGGATAAAAGTCAGAATAAGGAAGACCCTTACGGGAGATGGGACAAGAACGGAGGCTTCCTTAGCGGCAGCATCCGCACGCTCATTCAAAGAAACACCAATATGGCTGGGAACCCAGCAAAACTCTACCGATTTAAACTTACTAGAAATAAGAAACGGCCATTGCTGAATCTCTATGACCACTGGGTGGACAGGATTAAAGGACCCTAAAGCCATGAGGGCACTACGAGAGTCAACTACTACCACGAAGCAGGACTGTCTCCGGGAAAGCAGGAGACGAAGAGCATAGAGAATAGCATAGAGATCTGCTGTGAAGATGCTAGCCTCTGGTAGAAGGCGACACATATAAGTGTGGTCAGGAAAAACAACAGAGTAGCCCACACCGTCAGCAGACTTTGACCCGTCGGTGAAGATGGGAACGGAGTGGGAGTGAGAAGAAAAGTGCTCAAGGAAGAGGCGTTTCAGAACTGTAGGATGGGTAAAAGCTTCAGTGATGCGGGTCAGAGAAGTACAAAATTTGGGTAGGGGGACCCTCCACGGGGGTAAGGAGGGAACAATGCGAGGAGAAACATTAGTAAGACGAACCGAAAGAGAATCTTGTAAGCGAGACAAACGGACAGAAACAGGAAGGTGGTGAAGAGGAACAGGAACTACAGGAAGGGTAAAAGTCAAAGCACGATAGAGGCGAGAGTGAGGATGCTGTAAGGATCGCGCTAGATAGCAAAGACTGTAGCAATCACGCCGATCCTGGAGAGACAGAAAGCCAGTGTCAGCGTACAAACTGAGGGTAGGAGTAGAACGAAAAGCACCAGAGCTGAGGAGCAACCCAGTATGGTGCAAAGGATCAAGATGGCGAAGAGTAAAAGGAGAAGCAGAAGAGTATAGAGGGCAACCATAATCAAGCTTAGACAGGACGAGAGAGGAAAGCAAATAGAGGAGCGTGCGCCTATCCGCTCCCCAAGAAGTATGGGACAAAACCTTAAGTAGGTTAAAGGCCTTAGAGCATTCAACACGGAGGTAAGAGACATGGGGCGACCAAGACAAACAAGTGTCAAAGAATAACCTCAAACGCTTCGCGGAATCATTGTACTCAAGGGGATGACCATTAAGCGAGAAAGAGGGACCAAGAACGACCCGCTTCCGAGCAAAAGTCATGGCACAAGTCTTAGTAGTAGAGAACTTGAAGCCATGATTGGTGGCCCAAGATGATGTTACGTACCTCTATAAGTTACGTAATTAAATACATTTAATTTGTACTTATACATTAATTTGTACTTATATATATATGTCTTATTTTATCTGATTATATGTACATCTAAATATGCTTTACTTATGTGTAAGATATGTGTGCCCGATTTATATGTTGAATTAAGCCTAACTTTTCCACCCGTGGGAACGAGTAATGGCCCTTTGTCTGTTCACGGTTGATTTCGTGGGAAAGTGGTTTTATCTATGATCATCAGTTAGAATCACTGATGGGAATTCTGTAAGTGTTGAACATTGAGAGGCAACATTCCGTGAGAAACTTTTAGCCCTGATGTTGGGGGAGCGTTGCCTAATATTTCCTTTTGTTATATTATTTTAATTACTGCATGTATTAATAATTACAGCATTTTTGTTATGAATGTTATTCTAACCATTTACTAAGTTACTTTAAGATTACTCTTGTCACATTATTTTGCTCCATGTAAGTTTAATTAAATAATGTTAGTTTGGCAATTTTTCCGCGGGCAGAAGTAATGTTATTCACTCCCGCAGTTTTTGTAGTTAGTAACTCGACGGGGGCAGGAGAGCTAACATCTGTAAAAGATAAGTCTGTTATATATATTTGTTTTGCCATACATAATTTTTATAAGGGAGACAATTCTTGTGATTATTTTATATATCATTTTGTCCATCTGTGTTTATAATTCATACTACTGATTATATTGTTAAAATATATATATTAATATTTTATATGAATATTTCTTAGTCCTAAGGAATAAATACTTTAATAAATATATGCTTGTGCCAATCATGTGGTTACACTGGTGACCCGCTCTAAATTACAGCAATTCTATGGCCCTAGGCAAACAGTTCTTTAATGCTGTACAGGGTCACGAGCCGTAGCGAACGATCTGGTTACAGATGACACGGCATCAATCGCAAGTTGAAGCCGCCGTTGATGGAGAGGCGAATCATCACCTCGACAGCAAACAGTAAGATCATCAATATAAAGAGCGGAGAAGATGCCAGAAGGAAGGGAGGAAAGGAGACCATTGAGGGCAACCAGAAAGAGAGTAGTACTGAGAACACTACCTTGGGGCACACCTTCACACTGCCGAAAAGAGGCAGAGAGAGTGGCACCAAGCCTGACTCGGAAGGTATGACGAGACCGAAAGCTTTGAAGGAAGAGAGGGAGATTACCACGAAGGCCAAAAGAACGAAGTTGGGACAGAATATGTTATCTCCAGGTCGTGTCATAAGCTTTTTCCAGGTCAAAAAGGACAGCAACAACGGAGGTCTTCGCAGCAAAAGCAGTACGAATATAGACCTCCAAGTTCACCAGGACATCAGTCGTGCTGCGGCACTTGTGAAAACCAAATTGAGAAGGAGAGAGGTGGTGATGGTGCTCCAAGAACCACAACAGACTGACATTTACCATACGCTCAAACAGCTTGCAAACACAACTTGTGAGAGCAATAGGGAGGAAGTCCTTAGGGGACATACCGAGAGACCCTGGTTTCCGAATAGGGAGTACAACGGCATCGAGCCAGTCCTCAGGGACGGACGAAGACTGTCAGACCTGGTTATACAAATTCAGTAAATACTGAAACGTGCACGGATGGAGATGGCGAAGCATCTCATAATGAACGTCATACGAGCCCGCTGCCGTAAATCCGCAGAGGGCCAGGGCAGACTGAAGCTCAGAAAGAGAGAAAGGATCGTTATAGGGAAGGCGGAGATGAGTGTGGAAATCTAAAGGAGAAGATTCAAGAACAGGCTTACGGAGAAGGAAGGATTGAGGAAGACGAGAACCAGAGCTAACAGAAGAAAAGTGGGAACCCAGTTCGGCCGCGACCTTCACTTGATCCGCCGCAAGAGTCCCACGGAGGTGGAGACCCGGCCAGACATCTGGAACGAACTTGCCCGCAATCTTGCGGATCTTCTTCCAGATCTGCGATAGAGGAGTATTGGACGTAATGGTGGAAACATAAGATTTCCAACTCTCACGTTTAGCAGTACGGATGGTCCTACGGACCACCGCACTTAGCTTCTGAAACAGAATAAAAGAATCAGCTGTCTGCTGGCGGTGGTGTTTTTTCCAGGCTGCACGCTTACAGCGGACAGCCCGAGCGCAGTCCGCATTCCACCAGGGAACACACTTCCGTGTGCCCCGGGGGGAAGAGCGAGGGATAGAGCTAAGGGCAGCGTTGAAGACAGTGTCATAAAAAAGGAGGAGGGCGCGAGGAAGAGGCAGAGAGGAGAGGTCAGAGAGAGTAGCACGGAGGGTGAATAGGCACCAGTCAGCCTTGGCAAACTGCCACCTAGGGAAGGAAAGGGGAGGGTGGAAAAAGGAAACGAGGATGGGGAAATGATCACTGTTATGGAGGTCATCAAGAACCTGCCACGTGAAAACTAAGTAGAGGGACGACGAGCAGAGAGAAAGATCAAGACAGGAAAAGGTGCGAGTTCGAGAATCCACATGAGTGGGCTCACCAGAATTCAGAAGAGATAGAGATGAAGCGAGGACGAACGGTTCGAGAAGACAGCCTCGGGTGTTTGTCAGAACATCACCCCAGAGGGAATGTCGACAGTTGAAATCACCCAAAAAAAGCACCGGCTCTGGCAAGGAGTCCAGGAGGTGCTTAAGATCAGGAAGGGAAAGAGGGACATTTGGAGGGAGATAAATGGGACAGACTGTATACCATTTACCCACAAAAACACGGGCAGTAGAACAATGAAGAGGGGACGGAAGAAGTAGGGGGACGAAGGGAATATCAGAACGAATTAAGAGAGCAGTAGAGTTATGGGCCCCAGCAAGAGCTGAGGGGGGGGGGGGAAGAAAGAAAGGAATAACCACGAAAGTGACCAGGACGAGCACCAAGCATGGGATCCTGGAGACAAACACAAAATGGCATAAACTGTGTAATGAGAAGTTGGAGTTCATGGAAGTTGGCATAAAATCCACGAATATTCCACTGAAGAATAGACATTATCAAAGAGAAGGGACAGTAACAGAGAACAAGAAAGAAATATAGGTAAAAGAGGAACACAGTTTATTAAAGAATCTCAGGATCAGGGTCAGGATCAGGGTCAGGAACAGGGTCAGAATCAGGGTCTGGATCAGGAGCAGGGTCGGCAAAATCAGGCTTAGGGGACATGGGTAAACTTAGTAAGGAGAGAGGGAAGGGAGCGAGTGAACAGACCAGAGACGGACTGATGAGGAGGAGGAGACAACTGAGAGGGGCAGGCAAGGACAGTTGGAGGAGAGGGGGCAGAAAGCAGGGAGTGCACCTCAGGAAGGGCAGCAACCGAGAGGGAATCGGGGGCGGAAGAAACCTCCATATCAGAGACAGGGGGTTCGACTACTGAAATGGGAGGGTATGTAGTGACAGAGTCAGAGGGAGGGGGTGAGGAAGAAAGCGAAACCTTCTTGCCCGCCGGAGAGGAAGAAGGAGAGGAGCCAGGCTTACGTTTCTGACTCAAAGAGACAGGCGTTCCAGTAACAATGTACCGGGCGACAGACTCAATGGTCTCAGCAGGAGAGCGAACAACATGAAGATTGCTGGGAGGATGATGCCACGCCTTGACCGACAGGTGGCGTGGCGTGTCAAGAGACTGTGGGAGGGTCGGGAAGAAAGAGTGGGGGGAGATGGGGAAAACCAAGGAGAAATGGCGGACTGGGTAGGAAGGGGGGAAATCCCAGATGGAGAAACGGAAGGGAGACCATCTGGGACAGGAGGCAAAGGAATAGGGGAGGTGGTGGTGGGTGTGGTCGGGTTTAAGGCCTGGAAACGGTTGAGAGACTGAGGAAGACAGGAGGGACGAGGAGAGGTAGAACGTAACACACGAGTGTAGGAGATGCCCGCGAAAGGGGAGGGACGACGAACTTGGCGTCTCACTTCAGGAAAAGACAGACGATCACGGTGCTTCAAGTTCAGGACGGCTTCCTCGAGTTTGTAATGCATACACGAGCGTGAGAAGGTAGGGTTAGCTTCAACGCAATTGAGGCAGAGAGCCTGGGGAGAAGTGCAATCGGACTTCGAATGACTATCGTCCCCACACAAGGGGCACAGATACACAGTACTGGTGCATTTGAGGACACCGTGCCCGAACTTCCAACACATATTGCATAGTCTAGGAGAGGGAATGTACTCCTGAACGGAACATCTGGCACCAGCAAGAATAAAAGAGGGCGGAAGGGCCCTATTATCAAAAGTGATTTTTACAACTCGAAGGGGCTGACGGCGATGACCACGAGGTCGAGTAAACGTGTCCACCTGGAGGACAGAATGGCCTTGAGCTTCGAGGATATGTTTAATATGCTCCTGGCAATCTTTGAGGTCCCGAACACCAGCTGCAACATGGTGTGGGAGGAGAACAGTGCCAACACTGGCATTTAACCGAACGTTCTTGGAGACGCGGACAGGGGTCTCGCCAATGCAGGACAAAGCGGCTAAGCGAGTAGCTGCATCCTGAGAAGGAGCAGTGACGACACGCGTACCGTAACTGGTGGAGTTAAAAGTAACATAGGCATCTACTGAATCAACAAGGTGTTTATGGAGGGAGAAATCGTCAGGAGGAGTAGAATCCAGATGATGGAGATCAAAGTATTTAGCCCACGTAGCGGGACCAAACAAGGCGTTGTAAGTACTATTACGGGAAGGGATCGTGTGAGTGCGGCCGTGGTGGGAACAGCGTTGAGAACCCCTGGAGGTCACGGGGGTAAAAGGCGCAGTAGTCACAATGAGAGACAAAGCCGCGCCAGGGGACGAGGTAGTCACCACTGGGGGCCTGGGGCTCGACCCAACCACAGAGGAGGGAGGGAAGCCAAGAGGGTGAGTCAGAGAGGAAAAGGAGGAGTAAGGTCTGGGCCCAATGCAGCGGAGGCTACAGAGCCCGGTCTTCCAACACGGACCGACTCGGGGACTTGGTCGCCCACCCCACGAGCATGAGAAGGTAAAGGAGAAACAGTTGAAACAGTATACATCATCGCTACGAAAAGAAACATTCATTCACGAATGTGCCCCATACCCATCATGGAGCCACATTTAGAGGCAGGACACCCAACAAGAAGCTATCGCCGATCGTGCCGGGGCCTCCCAGGGGTGCGTCGTGAGTATATGCCCACAAACGCCACCTTAAGAACCGACAGTCCGTCAAGAGCGGGTTCAGTGACGAAAGGGGGATTGACAATAAAAGGTTCCCCTCGCTCTCGACGTTGGGTACTACAGTTCTACGGGTGCAAGAGTATGCCTCCTCAAGCACCCGGGCGTCAAAATAGAAGAAGTCCAAAGGAATAACCAAAACAAGCAAAAGGTCGGCAGGAAACGGCAAGCAGATAGGAGAAGAGGGGGAGAAAAACGAAACAGAAGGAAAAGGAAAAGGTGCTCAGCACAATTGGAGAGGACAGCAGCAGGAGCACAAGGCTACAAAAGGACAGAGGACTGTCCCAAGGAGCATCACACTCCGGCAGCCGCCCACTAAGTCCCCCTCATGGCAGCAACGAGCTGAGCGGGGAGGGGAAGGGGGGAACACAACAAGTGGGATATGCAGATGATGTTCTAATACAAGCTCCCACCTTGGGAAAAATTAAACAGTCCATTGAATTGTTCGGAAGGAAATGTATTGAGCTCGGGTTCACTGTCTCCATAAACAAGACAAAAGCATACTTTCATCACAAGCGGGGAGAAAATGAACTACAAATTAATGGTGTAACACTTAAATGGGTTGACCACTATCGGTACCTTGGCATCATTGTCGGCTCTAACAAGGGGAAGAAAGACGAGCTTAACCAACTCATAGGAACATGCAAAAGTCGACTCAGGGCACTGAAAGCAATGACCTGGAATGAACATGAAGCCTCTATTGCCGTGCTTAAAATGATGTACACAGCCTATGTGCGCTCCGTCATAGACTATGTCGCACCAGTCTTATGCACCTACTCCCAAAGCGATATGAAAAGGCTTGAAAGCATTCAGAATGAAGCCATGACAATCATTCTTGGAGTTCCAAGAACTGCCAAAACGTCCAAACTAAGAGAGGAGTTGTCCCTCCCCAGTGTTAAAAGCAAAATTAAGGAGCTGAATGCTAAGCTTGCACTTTGGATAGCCAGAGATCCCCATTACAATGATATTGCTAAGATAAAACTGAGTTCTGTGCTAGTTTCAGGGGGAACAGGAGAAACAAAAATGGCATCACAGATCAGTCTGCTACCTCGAAGAACCTCACCTGCTTGAGCAAGCCCGTGAGCTCCTGCCTGTAGAGAGGTTACCTCCCCGGGATGATGACTCATGCAAGATTATCATCAATGAAATGACAACGAAAACATCCAACATGTTACCACAAGAAATGAGGCACAAGTATCTCCAGGAAATTTATAAAGAAGCCGGTGATGAACTAGATGAAATCTACACTGACGGGTCATCTAATCCTGTCAGTTCAAGTTCAAGTATGTTTATTGAGGTAAGAAAGAAATACATCTCAAAGGGATAGAGTAGCTTAGGCTATTTCTACCCCCTAATCTTGTCAATGGCAGGGCTGATACAGCATACATGGTAATTAAGTATAATGCTTTCTAACGCAGAAATGAAGAAAAGCGTGTATTGAGAACTATGCCTCTTCAACACAAGCAGAGCTTACTGTCATTGTTATCGCGTTAAGGTTTCTTGAACGGACACTAATGGTGCAGTGATTTGCACCGATTCAAAAGCAGCCCG
>WNGS01168994.1:102030-120174 GCA_020271785.1 Procambarus virginalis
TTTGGCCAAAGATTTGTGTGGATCCTCTGTGTGTTTACGTTAGCAAGCCTAACATTGTTACAATCACTTTTGGCAAGCTGTTATTGGTGCGTTTTGTCAACAGTCAGTGCTGTATTGCAAGTCAAGCATCAAGTTTAACGTTCAATAAAATGCTTCACAACTTTTTTTGAGCTATTTTTTAGTAGATTAGATTTGCTAATATACTGCAACTTAAATGTAGTATTAATAGTGTAAACTTTTTATACAAAATTCCCCATTTACCTCAACACCCCCCCCCCACCCCCAGCCCTTCTCCATCAAACTGACCAACTTTTTACAACCATGACCATGTTCAGCTCTTACAATACTGGCGGCAGCGGCAGGCAGGACCAAGGTCACTACAGTTACCAATTTAGAGCATTATTTGCCTGGTCTAAAATATTTGTCCCGACTGAAGTTGTCAAGACATTAGATGTCAGGACGAAAAGGAGCCATGTTTTATGTCCCATACTTTAAAGACCTTTCCAAATTTAATGTTAACTATAAAAGGGAGAGAATTGACACAAGTACAAGAATGCCTATTAATTTTATAATTAGATCATTAACAATTTATAGATATTTATTTGGTATTAAAGGACAATGGTGGAACTATAAACTTTCTAAGCAAGTGAAATGGTTTTTACCCATTATATATATATATATATATATATATACACGAGGACTTCAGAAGTCCGAGTAAAAGTTGATACTTGCCAAATTTGGTACTCCAAGTATTAATTAGTTACATTCATAGATACTTTTGGTAGGTTCTGGGGCCGAGGCTCCTGCAAAAACACCGACAGTTCAGGATCAATGTTCACCACATTGCCACAGTCAGCTACAAGGCCGAATTCATTAGGTATAAATAAATTTCCTGCGATTTCTTCACTGGACATCACTAAAGACGTGATCGCTCTTGCTCAATCAGTTCACTATACAAGGCGAGGAACCGAGATAGAAATTGTGGATTTTTCTTCTTCTCGTCCAGGGTACTGGAGCTCTCCCTCATCACCAACGACACCGTCATTGACCCATACAGCATACCGTACTCCATCTTTTTTCTGTACTCCTGATGGAGCTCCTTTAGGGTGAAGGGCATCCCTCTACCCCCAGCCTCCATCACACTTCTGAAGGTGTCATAGTAGTAGGAGAGGAAGTCCCGCCAGTTGGCCTTCCTGTCTCTGCCGTGGAGGCTGGTGTAGAGAAGGTAGTTTAAGTCTGTGGCCGGGGAAGCCAGACGGTTCAGCTGGAGGTCAAGGAGCATTACATCAACCGGTTTACCTTCACTGTACCTGGAATTATGAGGTAAAACATTAGTGGCACACGAACTATTTTGTATATCATTTAAAAAAAATACCGAATTCATTGAAAGTTAAATTTTCAAAATCGAGAGCCAAAATACATCTAACAAAAGTAGGATGAAACAAACTTTCGCCTACCTGAATTGTACGTTGTTCACCCAGCAGTCGCCATGACAAATTACATCAAACTTGGGATTTCTGACCAGGAAGTGTTTGACAAGATCAAGAGAGTTGTTCTTATGCTTGGCCAACCACTGCCCCGCCACCTCGTAGCCCTTCATGTTGGTCAACAAGGCCTCGGCACCCGCTAGACTTCCCGAGCATGTCTTGTTATGCATTTTCTTCACATTTTGCGATAAACTGGTCCAGTCTACAGCAATGTACGGGAATGCTTGAGCCAGGTCTTGCAAGGGCGTTTTTGCCTTCAGCAGGAGAGAGGCTGCGTGGAGTCGGGCCAGCTCCTTCAGGACCAGGTTTGTATGGTCTACATCGAGGCCCACTTTGCAGTCGAACACTTTAAAGCCCAAAGGTCGGAGGTCTTCCAAGAAGATCAGATCTTTATCCTCTTCTAAAGATGTGTATAACCACCTTGGCATTCTCAAGTTACTATGCCCCAAGGAATTCAGCTCAGAGTTGAGTTGCGGAAGGATTTCCTTGAAAAATTCATTTTCTTTCTTCATCATGGATAAATGAAAATCAGCCAAGTGGTCCTCTGATCTATGTGGGCTTATTTTTACCACATAAGACACTACGTCATGCTTCCCCATCAGGGAGAATGCGACTTCAACACTGGTAACTGTTGAAGAAAAGTTGTCGCCCTTGCCAGCAAGGTCTCTTATGCTATGAGAGTTATATATGGCCTCTCTGCCCTTGTCCATCTTCAGTGCCTCCTTCACATGATCGACCTTTATGTTGGCCTGCGGTCCGACAGCGCCCGCACACAACCCACTGCCAAACATACATCTCTTAATTTTAGAAATTTGCTCGCGACTTTCTGGCTTTTGCACGATAACCATTACATATTCATATTACCTTTCATAAAAATACAAAAAGTTACATTAATAGTACAACACTTATCATTTTATCATGTACTATGAGGGTAGCTGTTAAGGCTCTGGATCCCTCCCGCCAATTCAACATCTCTTTCCTCTCTCCAATAAGCAGACTTACACATTTATGTACATGCAAAAGGTAACAGTCTACCCCAACCTCTCTACCGTTGAACCCCGTATCTTTCATATTTCACCCCTACCCACCCTCTTAATTTGTAATTAAGGGGTCATAATTTAACTTATAAGTTGTTCATGGTCAAACTTTTTTTACTAATTTAATATGAAAATGGCTGCAACTGTTTCAAGTTTCAGTATCGCAGCTTCAATAGAAAAAAAATTTGTTTTTTCAACGAATTTCACATTCAGTAAGCTGCTACAACCACAATAATTAATAATGACAAGAAGGCACTAAACTGGGAAGGCTATGTAGCACCGTCAAATGTGCGGAATAATCAGAGGGTCCTTAATAACACAAGCATGCCAATACGACAACAGAAATACACAAGGCGAACGACATTAGAAGTATCCGATTCACCAAGAATTCTGTCGAGGGAAAAGTGATCGCGAGGGACTGTCGGAAAGCAGGACACGCTTGTCCTGGAAGTCATGGTATTCAAGGATATGCGCGGACTAAGAGGGACAGAGCAATTAGAAAAATAAGGAGCAGGGCAGCGCTCCATTAAGTGACCGCAAGGTAAGTGTTTATGGCCAAATATGCAACCTCGCCAGAGCCGTTTTCTAGTGCTGGTTATGGTGGTATGAAGGAAGGCCATGGGGGGGGGGACACTTACGCTTTAGAGTACGCAGTTTGTTACTGGTAACAGAAGACTAACAACCATGCCAACGAGCAAGGATGAAGAACGAATAACTGGGTAAAAATCTGAATAAAGTATACCTTTACTGGAGATAGGACAAAAGCGGATAGCTTCCGTAGTAACAGCATCCACACGCTCTTTTAAAGAAACTATAATATGCCTGGGAACCCAGCAAAACTACCGATTTAAATTTACTAGAGATAAGAAACGGCCAATGTTTAATCTCGACAGCCACCAGATGGACTGGATTAAAGGACCATAGAGCCATTAGGGCACAACGTGAGTCAACTACAACCATAAAGGAGGATTGACAACGAAAATGTAGGAGACGAGAGCATAGAGAATTTCATAAAGTTCTGCTGTGAAGATGCTAGTCTCCGGAGGCAGGCGACACAAGTGTCGTCAGGAAAAAAAAATAACTAGCCTACACCTTCTGCAGATTTAGACCCATCGGTGAAGATGGAAATCGAGTGGTAGTGGGAAGAAAAATGTTAAAGAAAAAGGAGTTTCAGAACCGTAGGAGGGGGTAAAAACTTTAGCGATACAGGTCAGGGATGTACAAAATTTAGGAAGGAGGGACCCTCTACAAGGGGCAAGGACAGAACAATACAATGAGAAAGCGGTAATACGAATCTAAAGAATTCTGCAAGCGAGATAACCGGACAAAAAGAGGGAGGTGGTGAAGAATAACAGTAACTACCGGAGGGGTAAATGTCAATGCACGACAGAGACTAGAGTAAGGATGTTAGGACCGCGCAAGATAGGGAAGACTGTAGCGATCATGGCGGACCTGAAGAGATAGGAAGTCAGTGTCAACATACAATATGAGGGCAGGAGTCGAACGGAAAGTACCTGAGGTGAAGCACAACCTAGTATTGTGCAAAGAATCAAGACTGCGAAGAGTAGAAGATGCAGACGAGTAGGGCAACCATAATCGAGTTTAGCAGGATGAGAGGGGAATGTAAAGAGCATCATGCTCCTATCCGGTCCCCAAGAAGTATGGGATAAAACCTTAAGAAGGTTAAGGGCCTTAGAGCATTCAACTCTTACATCAGAGATATAGAGCGGCCAAGACAAACTAGTCAAATAACCCCAAAAGCTTAGTGGAATCTCTGTACACAAGGGAATGGCCATAAAATGTCGGACGAAGAAAACCACCCTTCAGAGTATAAGTCATAGCACAAGTCTTAGACTTTTTAGAGAACCTGAAGCCATGATCGGTGGCCCAAGACGATACGGCATCAATCTCGAGTTGAAGCCGCCGTTGAAGGAGAGGCGAATCATCACAGACAGTTTAAGATCGTCGACAGAGAGCGGAGAAGACGTCAGAAGGAAGAGGAAAGAAAACCATTGAGGGCAACCAGAAAAAGTAGTGCTCAGAAGACTACCTTGGGGTACACCCTCGCATTGTCAAGAAGAGGCAGAGAGTGGCACCAAACCTCACTAAATGAACGACGAGAAGAAACTGGAGAGAATGGGAGATTACCACAAAGGCCATAAGAATGAAGTTGGGACAGAATATGATATCGCCAAGTGGTATCTTAAGCCTTTTCCAAGTCAAAAAGGACGGCACAAAACGTAGGTCTTCGGAGCAAAAGCAGTACGAATATAGACGAAGTTCATCAGGACATCTGTTGTGCTGTGTCATTTGCAAAAAAACAAATTGAGAGGCGAGAGATGGTGAAAGTGTTCCAAGAACATCAAACGAACGTTAACCATACGTTCAAAGAGTTTGCAGACAACTCTTGAGGGCAACAGGGCGGAAGTTCCGAGAAGATGTTCCGAGAGATACTGGTTTCTGAACAGGGAGAACAGCAGCATCGAGCCAGTCCTCAGGAACTGACGAAGACGCCCAGACCCGGTTATTCAGACTCAAATAGGGAGACGTGCACGGAGGGAGATGGCGAAGCATCTCTTAATTAATGTCTTCGGAGCTCGCTGTCGTAGAACCGCAGAGGGCCAGGGCAGATTGAAAATCAGAGAGATCGTCATAGGGAAATAAGAGATGGGTACGGAAATACAAAAATGAGGTTCAAGAACAGGCTTACGAAGAAGGAAAAACTGAGGAAGATGAGAACCAGAGCTAACAGATGAAATGCGAGAACATAGTTCAGCTGCAACTTGCACCATGTTAGTCACAAGAGTACCACAGAGGAAAAGGACTGGCGAGATATCGGGAACGAACGAACTTTACCGATAACTTGCAGTTACGCTTTCACATCTGCAGCAGAGGAGTTTCGGACGTAATGGTTGAAATATAAGACTTCCAACTCTCACTTTTACCCCATACGGATGGTCCTACCAGCCACCACACTCCTTCCGAAACAGGAAAAAAGAATCAGCCGTCTGCCGGCAGCGGTGTCGTTTCCAGGCTGCATGCTTACAGTGGACAGCCGGAGCACATTCAATTTCCCACCAGGAAACTCACTGCGTGCCCCGAGAGGTAGAGCGAGGAATAGAGCGGAAGGCAGCGTCGACGACCCTTTAAAAAGAATGAAGATATGAGGGAGAAGCAGAATGTAGAGGTTGGAGAGAGTAGCTCAGAGGGTAAAGAGGGTCTAGTCTCTTTGACAATTGCCACCTAGGGAAGGGGAGGGGAGGGTGAAGAGAAAGAGGTAACAAGGATGAGGAAATAGTCACTGCCATGGAGGTCATCAAGAACCCGCCAAGTGAAATGTAAGTAAAGAGACAAGCAGAGAGAAAGATCAAGACAGGAAGGGTGAGAGTTAGAGTCGAAATGAGTAGGCTCACCAGAAATCAGAAAAGACAGGGAAGAGGATGAACGGCTCGAGAAGACTAACCCAGTAGTCATAACATCACCCTGGAGGGTATGTCAACCATTTAAATCACCCAGCAGGAGCACAGGCTCTGGCAATGAGTCCAGTAGGTGTTAAAGATCGGGAAGGTAAAGTGGGACATTTGGGGCGAGAAATTTAACAAAAAGTATACCATTTACTCCTAAAGACTCTGGCAGCAGAACATCTGAGAGGCGACGGAAAAAGTAGGGAAACTAATGGAATATCAGAACGAATCAAGATAGCAGTAGAGTAATGGGCCCCAGCAAAAGCCTGGGGTGGGAGAGAAAGGAATAGCCATGGAGCGACCAGGACGAGCACCAAGCATCGGCTCGTGGAGACGGACAAAGGGTGGAAAACTGAAATCAGAAATTGGAGTTCATGGAAATTGGCATAATATCTACGAATATTCCATTCAAGAATAGACATCGACCAAAAGAGGACAGAAACAGAATAAGGAAGCAACAAAGGGTTAATATGGAACACAGCATGTTAAAGAAGCTCAGGAAAGTCAGAGGATATGGGTAAACAGAGTAAGGATGAAGGTAAGAGCAGGACAGACCAGAGGCGGATGAGCAGGGTCTGTAGGAGGAGACATCCGAGGGGCAATGACAGCAGCAGCAGAATCCGAGGAGCACACCTTAGCAAGTGCAGCAACCGTGAATGAAGTAGGGGCCATAGAAACCATAGCAGGAACAGAGGGGGGGGGGAACTACCACAGAAATGGGAGGGGATGGAGCAATAGTCAGAGGTGGGGTGCGAGGAAGAAAGCGAAGCCTTCTTTCCCGCTGGGGAGGAGGGAGACTAGCCAGGCTTTCGCTTCTGACTTAAGACAGGTGTTCCAGCAACAACGTAATGGACAACAGACCTCTAGCTTGTTAACAGAGCGAAAAACACGATTGCTGGGAGAGTGATGGACATCAGTTCGCACATATAGGCAGCGTGGAGAGCTAAGAGATAGGGGAGAAGAACGGGAAGGAGGATCGGAGGGAGATTAGAAAGATATAGGAGACATGACAGTTGGTAGAAAGTGAAACCCCCAGACAGAAGCAGCTGGTGAACCCTCTGGATGTAAAGGAACAGGGGAGGAGGAGGTAGACTTGTCCGGGTCTAATGCCTGGAAACTTGCGAGACTGAGGAAGGTGCGAAGGATGAGAGGAAGATTACAACACACAAGATGTCAGCAAAAGTGGGGGAGACGCCGAACTTAGCACCTCGCCGCGGGAAAATACAAACGTTCCCGGCGACTCAAGTTGAGGATGGCTGCCTCAAGTTCGAAATGTATACACGCACAGGAGGAGGTAGGGTGAGGTGGGCCTCAATGCAATTGAGGCAGCGGGCCTGGGGAGAAGTGCACGCCAACTTAGTGACCCTCGCCCCCACACATGAGGACGAGAGACGGTACTGGAGCATCAGAAGGCGCCCCCCCCCCCATGTCCGAACTTCCAGCACCTATTTCAAAGCCGAGGAGAGGGAATGTACTCTTGAATGGAGCATCTCGCACCAGCACGAGTAACAGAGGGCGAAGTGTCCAACCGTCAAAGGTAATCTTCACAACCCAAAGGGGCAGATTGGGACGGCCACAAGGGGGTCGAGTGAACGTCTACCTGGAGAACAGAATGGCCTAGTTCCTCTAGGATATGTTTAATATCCTCGTGGTAGTACTTTAGGTTCCTAATACCGGTCGCAACATGGTGTGGTAGAAGAACAGTGCCAACACTGGCATTTAACCGAGCGTTCTAGGAGACCCAAACAGGGGTTCCCAATACCGGAAACCCGGAACCTAATACCATTGGGCTTCGTCACCCAATGCAGAACAAAGCGGCCAAGCGGGTGGCTGCATCTTGAGGAGCAGCAACGACACATACCAAGATGGGTGGGGCTGAAAAATAAAAGGTAATTACTGAATCAACAAGATGCCTATGGAGGGAGAAATCCTCAGGAGGAGAAGAATCCAACTGATGGAAGTCAATGTACTTATTCCATGTAGCAGGACCAAGCAAGGCGCGGTACGAATTAGTATGGGAAAAGCGTGCGAGAGCGGCCGTGGCGGGGACAACGATGAGAACCCCTAGAGAGGGGTCATAAGGCGTAGTAGTCACCGAGAGATGGAGCCGTGCTAAGGGACGAGGCGGTCACCACAGGGGCTTTGAGCTCAACCCTACCATAGAAGAGGGAGAGGGGGGTGGGGGGGGGGTGAAGGAAGAGTAAATCTGTCCGAGCCCTATTAAGCAAGGGCTACAGAGCCTGGTCTTCCACCACAGTCCGACCCAGGGACCTGGTCGCCCACCCCTTGAGCCTGGTTAAGAGAAGTCATGTCGTCAGCCATGCATTAGTCACTAAACGTTTGGGGCGTGAACCCAATGGATACCACCTACCAAGTCAGGGAGGTGGAGCGAGGGCCAGTGCAGGAAGGGGGCGTCGTCCCCATCAGAGCTCCCCTTTTCAAAATGGAAGTCCTACTCCATCGTCCATTCTCCCACATTGGTGCTAAGACCCCATTCCCCCTATCGCCCCAGCCTTGACCCCCAACCATCCACTCAGGACGGCCCCTCACGGGCGACCCCCTTCAGCGAGTGGTCCGATGGCTCACAAGGCCCCTACGTGATGCCTTTCTGCATGTACATCACCCAAAGAGGGACAGGAGAGGGGGCAAAGGCAAACCTCACTTGTCCCTAGTACGCGAGCCTCTCGCTACGACGAGACGACATCACAGAGGGATCTACAACCACAAGTGAAAATTTCTATGGCACTATCACATTAGCATATAATAAAGTATCCAAGACTATTTTCCACATTATGTTTAGTAAAAACTAATACAAAGTCCAAGTTCCTAAAAATTTATGCAAATATGTTTATTACCATTTATGAAATTATTAAATGAACTGTAGAAAAAAAACGCTTCTTACAGACGGTAGAGAAACTACACACAAGGTAAGTTTCATGTAAATTGAATAGAAAATGGATGTAAATGTTCCGTTTATATTACTTTAATAGAAATTAAAAAATGAAGTCTAAGGTGCTGCCATCTGTGGCCGGGGTTGATAACTAATTTCCTTCAGAACTGGCATCCTTACAGATAGGCTTACGTGCAGTCAGGTGTACAAGTTTCATGCAAATCATTCAATAAACAAGAAAAATTAAAAAAAATTTGGGTACAACTAAATATATTTATTATATGCAATTGTGATAGCCGAGAGTAAAGACTCCAGTAGACATTTGTTTGATGTTAATTTATAAACATTTTGGTAAATTGTTAACACTAATAAATATGGTTTCTCCCTATTTATGCTACGATGTCGATACTCGCCAAATGAAGCCATTTTCATAAACAACTAGACGAAAAAGTTTGAAATCTAACTAGCTTTCAGTTATTGCATTTTTGAAAATTATGTCCCCTTAAACTAAACTACTGTATGGGTTAATATGCAATTACTACGTATAAGGCAACTTTCCTTTCAGCTTGAAAATCTAAAGTACTCAAACAAATTAAGCAGTTTAACTTTAGCATATCGGACAAGGCCATGTTGGTTCCGTAAAATAGTAAATTACCCTTTTAGTTTGAATAGCTACCCAACAGCTTCCCTTCAGGTTCTTTATGGACACATTGGTAAAAGGTGCCAAGTCTACTATAAACATTATGCTTAAATATATTTCGAAGTTCATTAATAAAGTCAAATGGGTATCTACATTTATATATTAATGAATCTTTACGTCACTTCATGCATGCAACGTGGTTCAAATTCAGCAATTAGTAGAAATGTATACGACATGGGTATAGAGATATAGATATTAGTAACCGCAGATAATACAAGATGAAAATTCCTTTTCAGACAAAGATAGTCATAGCTTACACGTCTATAATAGGTCCACTACGGGATCACCATAACCCGTGCTACTTTGAACTTTTTGTTCCAGGTAGCGAATCTTGAAGAACAACAGTCTACAATAAACTTTAGGAATTACATACTGCTAAAGTTCACTACATCAGTTACAGGGATACTATGGTCAAGGCGATCTTTAATACATTTTGAAAAATATTTACCAAACCAAATTGTCAGCAAGTCATCCGACAGTTCATGAATGCCATTCACCCATCTTTGTCTCTAAAGACGTTCTTACATATTTCACTGAATTTCATTCTTAGTCAAGCTAATATTTCTGATCAAGTAAGATTTGACGGCGATATTCTTAGGCCGGGGGAAAAAAAAGCAACAGACATGTGCATAGGATTTAGTCTGCTTGTCAACGGGCCAGTAGTTAAACCCCCGGCAAAATATTGAAAAATAAAATTGAAATAATAACCATCAGCAGAAGGTACATTACTAACTAGTCATGTTACCGCGTCTGAATCTCTTAAAACCCACGTCACTTACAGGTGCGGAAGCTCACTAATCGAAAATAGTCATTACCGTGACAATTACAGTGAAGCGCCAGAACACAACCTCATTGGGTAACCATGTTACAATAAACTAGAGGACAGGTCGTAAACACCGGATGACCCGCGTTGTGAGCACCCAACACTAACTTACTTCTGCTATACGAGAAGGCCTTCAAGGAGGAGGCCAACTGTTGACGGAGAACTCGTCCACAACTATACATGTCCACCAGCCAGTAACGCAAGCCTCGAACTGCGCCCAGTGTCGGCCCACCTGTCCTCAGGTCAGTTTGTCCAATTGGCGGTCGTCACTTAAGACACATTCTTAAATTTTAACGTATTAAATTAAAAACAATAACTATTGTTTGTTTTCATATAAAATTAGTATCATTATATATAAAATTTCAAGGTATAGTTAGGCATAGGCTAGGTTAGGTTGGGTTCTCTTGGCGGTTATTTGTAGTTACAGTACATGGATGAACCATTTATCAAATTGCAATTCGAACAGAGATCGTCAGCTGAGCAATGTTTGACAAATGTTGTACGTCATCAGTTGTGAGTCGTGTATAACCGTTTTCCTTCAAAACAGGGGGTTTAGCGGCTGTATTAACGAGCATTTGCCCTTTATTGCAGCTCGTCCTCATAAACAAAGGCCAAAGTCGATTCCATGAACCCGCCAAACCCCCTTTTATGAATGAAAATCGGCTTATACACGACTCACAACTGATGGCGACCGTACACTTCTGAAATAAGTGCTTCGCTGACGACTTTTGTTCGAACCACAACGCTGTAAATGCTTCACCCACGTATTACAAATACCAGCCCGTCCTCCAAACAAAGAACCAAACGTGATTCCATGCACCCACCAAACCCCCTGTTTTAATGAAAAGTGGTTTACATACGACTCACAACTGCTGACGTTCGAACATATCCGGAACAAGTGCTTCACTGACGAATTTTGTTCGAATCACAACGCTATAAATGCTTCACCCACGTACTACAAATACAAATAATCGCCAACAGAACCTGAACACCTGACCTAACCTATCCTATGCCTATATATACACAATATGCTAATATATTATAATATTAATTTATACATGAGAAAATTCCCGTTTTGAATGAACAGGATGTTAAAATTTATGAATGCGTCTGTGGGGTTGACCGCTGAATGTAATGGACTTGAGTCGAGCATGGGTTGCAGCAACAATAATCCCCAACAGAACCTAAACACCTAACCTAACCAATGCTAAATATGCACATTATGCTAATAAATAATAATAATAATTTATATATGAGAACATCCTTTATCGATCGAATGAACAGCATGTTAATGCGAATTAATGTCAATTGATGAATTCGTCTTTGGGATCAACCGTTGGATGGAATGGACTTGGTCAGAGAACGGGTTGCAGCATTACGACGACTGTAATGATACCAATATGCCCTCTTGCAACTCCCTGACCGTATAGCACTTGACGTTATACTGTTGGGTTATGTGTGTGAATTAGTAACGGCATGACGCTTCATGATGCTTCATGCTGTTGCTACACGCACAAGGGGACACAGGTGGAAGCTGAGTACCCAAATGAGCCACAGACACATTAGAAAGAACTTTTTCACAGTAGTCAGTAAATGGAAAGCAATAGGAAGTGATGTGGTGGAGGCTGACTCTATACACAGTTTCAAACGTAGATATGTTAGAACTCGAGAAGCTCAGGAAACTATACACCTGTAGATTGACGGATGAGAGGCGCGACCAAAAAGGCAAAAGCTCAACACCCGCAATCACAACTAGGTAAGCACAACAGTTAGAGTTTAACTCAAGCAAATGTAATGTAATGAAGATAGGGGTAGGAAGCAGGAGATCAGATACAAGGTATCATTTGGGAGATGAAATACTTCAAGAGACAGAGAGAGAGAAGGACCTGAGGGATGATATCACGCCAGACCTGTCCCCTGAAGCTCATATCAAGAGGATAACATCAGCAGCATATGCCAGGTTGCCTAACATAAGAACGGCCTTTAGAAACTTGTGTAAGGAATATTTCAGAACATTATATAACACATATGTCAGACCAATCCTGGAGTATGCACCTCCAGCATGGAGTCCATATCTAGTCAAGCATAAGACTAAACTGGAAAAGGTTCAAAGGTTTGCCACCAGACTAGTACCCGAGCTGAGAGGTATAAGCTTCGAGGAGAAACTACGGGAATTAAACCTCACTTCGTTGGAAGACAGAAGAGTTAAGGGGGGCATGATCACTACATTCAAGATTCTCAAGGGAATCGACAGGGTTGATAAAGACAGGCTATTTAACACAAGGGGCACGTGCACTAGGGGACACAGGTGGAAAGTGAGTGCCCAAATGAGCCACAGAGATATTAGAAAGAACTTTTTTAGTGTCAGAGTGGTTGACAAATGGAATGCATTAGGAAGTAATGTGGTGGAGGCTGACTCCATACACAGTTTCAAGTGTAGATATGATAGAGCCCAATAGGCTCAGGAACCTGTACACCTGTTGATTGATGGTTGAGAGGCGGGACCAAAGAGCCAGAGCTGAACCCCCGCAAGCACAACTAGGTGAGTGCAACTAGGTGAGTACACCCCCCCCACACACACAAGCCCCCCACTCACCCTCATTCCCCCAAACCCTCTCTCCTCCCATACCCCCCCCCCAAGCCTCCCCTACTCACCCACCCCCCTAGCCCTCTTTTCTCCCCAACCCCCCCAAACCCTCCCTCCTACACCACCCTTCCCATACCAGATCCTGCCAGCGCCCCCCCCCCCCCCCGCACACACCAGAACCCCCAGATCCCCCTTCATAGCCCCCCCCCCATCCAGGTCCCTCCCTGTTTCCCTGCTTCAGGGGAAGCAATAGGATCTGAGAAAGGAGAGAAGAGAGTCAGCTTCAGGGTGACTATATTCTATGTTCAGACTCGAACATAGATGGGATCACCAGCAAGGCAAGTGAACTAAGGGAAAGAACACAAGAAGTGAACCCAGATGTAATCAAACTCACAGAATCAAAACTCTCAGGTATCATAACGAATGCTGTGTTTCCCCAAAACTACACTGTAAAGAGAGGGAAGGACGGGGAGGAGGTGGAGTGGCCCTACTAATCAGAAAGGAATGGAGCTTAAAGGAGATGGTCATCCGGGGCTGCGACGGCTTCAGAGACTACATAACAGGCACCATAACACTGGTAGGACCAAAAGTTTTAATAACAGTGATATATAACCCTCCACCAAATGACACAAGACTAAGGCAAGAGTATGACAACAACAACATGGCAGTTAACACTATAATTGAGAAGGTAGCCTCTGCTGCCTGTAGAAATATATCCCATCTGCTCATCATGGGAGACTTCAATCAAGGAAAGATAGACTGGGAGAACAAGGAACTGCATGGAGGAGAGAATACATGGAGAGCCAAACTAATGGAGGTGGCGACAAGGAACTTTCAAAGCCAACATGTCACGGAACCCACTAGGATGAGAGGAAACGATGAACCAGCGAGACTCGACCTAGTCTTCACTCTGAACGACTCTGACATAAGGGAAATCGGCTATGAGGCCCCAGTACGAATGAGCGACCACAGTGTACTGGTGTTTGAGTATCTGGTTGAGGAAGGGTTATTGAACTCGAGGAGGGGTACTGAAAACAAAAAACTGGCATTCCAGAAGGAAACTGTGAGGAGTTAAGAAAATTCCTAACAGATATAACATGGGAAATATAGCTCAGGGGAAAGACGGCCCAGGACATGATGGACTTCATCACGCACAAGTGCAAGGAGGCAGCGAACAAGTTTGTCCCTGTCCAAAATGAACCAATGAAATGAAGATGAGAAACCTATGGTTTAATCAGAGATGTAGGCTAGCTAAGCAGCAAAATAATAGGGCATAAAGAAACTATAGGAATAACAGGACACTTGAGAGCAGAGAAAGATACCAGAGTGCCAGGAATGAATATGTCAGGATGAGAAGAGAGGCAGAAAGACAATACGAAAATGACATCGCAAGCAAGGAAAAGACTCAACCCAAGTTGCTGCATAGTCACATCAGGAGAAAAACAACAGTAAAGGAACAGGTAATGAATATAAGGATAGGGGCAGAAGCATTCACTACAAACGACAAGGAAGTGTGTGAGGAACTGAACAAGAAATTCCAGGAGGTGTTCACCGAAAAGCAAGGAGAGATTCCAGAGATAAGAAAGGGGATAGTTAACCAGAAACCACTAGAAGAGTTTGAGATTACTAGTGGGGAATTTAAGAAGTGTTTACTAGAGTTGTATGTGACAAAGGCTATAGGCCCAGATAGTATCTCCCCTTGGATACTAAGGGAAGAAGCAGAAGCACTGTGCCTGCCACTCTCCATAGTGTATAACAAATCACTGGAAACAGGGGAACTGCCAGAAATTTGGAAGGCAGCTAATGTAGTTCCAATATACAAGAAAGGGGATAGGCAGGAGGAACTGAACTACAGACCAGTGCCCCTAACCTGCATACCATGCAAGCTGATGGAGAAGATTGTGCGAAGAAAGCTAGTGGAGCATCTGGAGCGAAAGAACTTTGTAACACAGCATCAACATGGGATCAGGGATGGCAGGTCCTGCCTCACAGGGTTACTTGAATTCTACGACCAGGCAACAGAAATAAGGCAAGAATGAGAGGGGAAAGAAAGACTTTGATACAGTACCACACAAGAGGCTAGTGAAAAAGCTGGAGATGCAGGCTGGGGTGAAAGGGAAGGTACTCCATTGGATAAAGAAGTACCAAAGCAACAGGAGACAACAAGTCAGAGTGAGAAGTAAGGTCTCAGACTGGCGAGACGTTACGAGTGGAGTCCCACAGGGGTCAGTACTTGAACCTATACTGTTTCTGATATATGTAAATGATCTCCCAGTGGGTATAGAATCGTTTCTCTCAATGTTTGCCGATGATGCAAAAATTATGAGGAGGATTGAAACAGTGGATGATAGTAGGAGGCTACAAGATGACCTAGACAGACTGAGTGAATGGTCCAACAAATGGCTGTTGAAGTTCAACCCGAGTAAATGCAAAGTAATGAAACTAGGCAGTGGAAACAGGAGGCCAGACACAGGATACAGAATAGGAGATGAAGTACTTAATGAAACAGACAGAGAGAAAGATTTAGGAGTAGATATCACACCAAACCTGTCTCCTGAAGCCCACTTAAAAAGAATTAGGTCTGCGGCATATGCGAGGCTGGCTAACATCAGAACAGCGTTCAGGAACCTGTGTAAGGAATCATCAGAATCTTGTACACCACATATGTAAGACCAATCCTGGAGTATGCAGCCTCAGCATGGAGCCCGTACCTTGTCAAGCACTAGATGAAGCTAGAAAAAGTTCAATGGTATGCCACTAGACTAGTCCCAGAACTACGAGGCATGAGTTACGAGAAAAGACTGCGGGAAATGCACCTTACGACACTGGGAGACAGAAGAGTAAGGGGAGACATGATCACAACCTACAAAATCCTCAGGGGAATCGACCGGGTAAACAAGGATAAACTATTCAATACTGGTGGGACGCGAACAAGGGGACACAGGTGGAAACTGAGTACCCACATGAGCCACAGGGACGTTAGAAGGAACTTTTTCAGTGTCAGAAAGTTAGAATGTTAGAAAGAGTTAGAATGAAAGTAGATGGAATGCATTAGGCAGTGATGTGGTGGAGGCTGACTCCATACACAGTTTCATATGTAGATATGATAGAGCCCAGTAGGCTCAAGAATCTGTACACCAGTTGATTGACAGTTAGAGGCGGGACCAAAGAGCCAAAGCTCAACTCCCGAAAGCACAAATAGGTGAGTACAAATAGGTGAGTATACTACTGATACCCGAGGAAAAGTGTTCCAAGAGGGCTAGCAGACTACTTCAACAGTATTTGAAGACTCTCTGCTGGTTCCCTCACTTTAACCGATTTCTGATTGTCCAGGAACAACACTGGAGCACCAGTAGAGCAGGAGCTAGACCACCGGCCACAATACATTGTCCAGGAACAACACTGGAGCACCAGTAGAGCAGGAGCTAGTCCACCGGGCCACAATACATTGTCCAGGAACAACACTGGAGCACCAGTAGAGCAGGAGCTAGACCACCGGGCCACAATACATTGTCCAGGAACAACACTGGAGCACCAGTAGAGCAGGAGCTAGACCACCGGGCCACAATACATTGTCCAGGAACAACACTGGAGCACCAGTAGAGCAGGAGCTAGTCCACCGGGCCACAATACATTGTCCAGGAACAACACTGGAGCACCAGTAGAGCAGGAGCTAGTCCACCGGGCCACAATACATTGTCCAGGAACAACACTGGAGCACCAGTAGAGCAGGAGCTAGACCACCGGGCCACAATACATTGTCCAGGAACAACACTGGAGCACCAGTAGAGCAGGAGCTAGTCCACCGGCCACAATACATTGTCCAGGAACAACACTGGAGCACCAGTAGAGCAGGAGCTAGTCCACCGGGCCACAATACATTGTCCAGGAACAACACTGGAGCACCAGTAGAGCAGGAGCTAGACCACCGGCCACAATACATTGTCCAGGAACAACACTGGAGCACCAGTAGAGCAGGAGCTAGTCCACCGGGCCACAATACATTGTCCAGGAACAACACTGGAGCACCAGTAGAGCAGGAGCTAGACCACCGGGCCACAATACATTGTCCAGGAACAACACTGGAGCACCAGTAGAGCAGGAGCTAGTCCACCGGGCCACAATACATTGTCCAGGAACAACACTGGAGCACCAGTAGAGCAGGAGCTAGTCCACCGGGCCACAATACATTGTCCAGGAACAACACTGGAGCACCAGTAGAGCAGGAGCTAGACCACCGGCCACAATACATGGTCCAGGGAACAACACCGGAGCAGGTAGAGCACGTTTGACAACGGCCACAATACATTGAGCAGGATGACACTGGGCACCAGGCCTTGGTGGATACCGATACGTAATTGTGAGCTAACTCATGTGAGCTTCGTTCAGGGGGACGATGAGCCACTGACAACGGCCACCTTGGTACGCCGGACGGGCTTCCTATCCCACACAACACCAAATACCAAAGGGACACAATGTTAGAACATGAGCACGAGGGATATTAAAGTCTGACGTTGTAAGAGGAGGCAACGTTTGTTTACATACAGAGACTCAGTCACGTGTGTGTGTGAATACCATGATAACACTTATCTGGGAGTGACCAGCTGCCTCTTGTGGGTCAATAGTAGCTGCCTCTTGTGGGTCAATAGTAGCTGCCTCGTGTGGGTCATAGTAGCTGCCTCGTGTGGGTCAATAGTAGCGGCCTCGTGTGGGTCAATAGTAGCTGCCTCGTGTGGGTCAATAGTAGCTGCCTCGTGTGGGTCAATAGTAGCTGCCTCGTGTGGGTCAATAGTAGCTGCCTCTTGTGGGTCAATAGTAGCTGCCTCGTGTGGGTCAATAGTAGCTGCCTCGTCGTGGGTCAATAGTAGCTGCCTCGTGTGGGTCAATAGTAGCTGCCTCGTGTGGGTCAATAGTAGCTGCCTCGTGTGGGTCAATAGTAGCTGCCTCGTGTGGGTCAATAGTAGCTGCCTCGTGTGGTCAATAGTAGGCCTCTTGTGGGTCAATAGTAGCTGCCTCGTGTGGGTCAATAGTAGCTGCCTCGTGTGGGTCAATAGTAGCTGCCTCGTGTGGGTCAATAGTAGCTGCCTCGTGTGGGTCAATAGTAGCTGCCTCGTGTGGGTCATAGTAGCTGCCTCGTGTGGGTCAATAGTAGCTGC
>WNGS01168994.1:142370-156796 GCA_020271785.1 Procambarus virginalis
AGGCAGGACCAAGGTCACTACAGTTACCATTTAGAGCATTATTTGCATGGTCTAAAATATTTGTCCCGACTGAGTTGTCAAGACATTAATGTCAGGACGAAAAGGAGCCTGTTTTATGTCCCATATTTTAAAGACCTTTCCAAATTTAATGTTAATATAAAAGGGAGAGAATTGACACAAGTACAAGAATGCCTATTAATTTTATAATTAGATCATTAACAATTTATAGATAATTTTATTTGGTATTAAAGGACAATGGGGAACTATTAAACTTTCTAAGCAAGTGAAAGTGTAAATTTACCCATTATATATATACACACACACGAGGACTTCAGAAGTCCAAGTAAAAGTTGATACTTGCCAAATTTGGTACTCCAAGTATTAATTAGTTACATTCATAGATACTTTTGGTAGGTTCTGGGGCCGAGGCTCCTGCAAAAACACCGACAGTTCAGGATCAATGTTCACCACATTGCCACAGTCAGCTACAAGGCCGAATTCATTAGGTATAAATAAATTTCCTGCGATTTCTTCACTGGACATCACTAAAGACGTGATCGCTCTTGCTCAATCAGTTCACTATACAAGGCGAGAAACCGAGATAGAAATTGTGGATTTTTCTTCTTCTCGTCCAGGGTACTGGAGCTCTCCCTCATCACCAACGACACCGTCATTGACCCATACAGCATACCGTACTCCATCTTTTTCTGTACTCCTGATGGAGCTCCTTTAGGGTGAAGGGCATCCCTCTACCCCCAGCCTCCATCACACTTCTGAAGGTGTCATAGTAGTAGGAGAGGAAGTCCCGCCAGTTGGCCTTCCTGTCTCTGCCGTGGAGGCTGGTGTAGAGAAGGTAGTTTAAGTCTGTGGCCGGGGAAGCCAGACGGTTCAGCTGGAGGTCAAGGAGCATTACATCAACCGGTTTACCTTCACTGTACCTGGAATTATGAGGTAAAACATTAGTGGCACACGAACTATTTTGTATATCATTTAAAAAAATACCGATTTCATTGAAAGTTAAATTTTCAAAATTGAGAGCCAAAATACATCTAACAAAAGTAGGATGAAACAAACTTTTGCCTACCTGAATTGTACGTTGTTCACCCAGCAGTCGCCATGACAAATGACATCAAACTTGGGATTTCTGACCAGGAAGTGTTTGACAAGATCAAGAGAGTTGTTCTGATGCTTGGCCAACCACTGCCCGCCACCTCGTAGCCCTTCATGTTGGTCAACAAGGCCTCGGCACCCGCTAGACTTCCCGAGCATGTCTCGTTATGCATTTTCTTCACATTTTCCGATAAACTGGTCCAGTCTACAGCAATGTACGGGAATGCTTGAGCCAGGTCTTGCAAGGGCGTTTTTGCCTTCAGCAGGAGAGAGGCTGCGTGGAGTCGGGCCAGCTCCTTCAGGACCAGGTTTGTATGGTCTACATCGAGGCCCACTTTGCAGTCGAACACTTTAAAGCCCAAAGGTCGGAGGTCTTCCAAGAACATCAGCTCTTTATCCTCTTCTAAAGATGTGTATAACCACCTTGGCATTCTCAAGTTACTATGCCCCAAGGAATTCAGCTCAGAGTTGAGTTGCGGAAGGATTTCCTTGAAAAATTCATTTTCTTTCTTCATCATGGATAAATGAAAATCAGCCAAGTGGTCCTCGGATCTATGTGGGCTTATTTTTACCACATAAGACACTACGTTATGCTTCCCCATCAGGGAAAATGCGACCTCAACACTGGTAACTGTTGAAGAAAAGTTGTCGCCCTTGCCAGCAAGGTCTCTTATGCTATGAGTGTTATATATGGCCTCTCTGCCCTTGTCCATCTTCAGTGCCTCCTTCACATGATCGACCTTATGTTGGCCTGCGGTCCGACAGCGCCCGCACTTCCTGCACAACCCACTGCCAAACATACATCTCTTAATTTTAGACATTTGCTCGCGACTTTGGCTTTTGCACGATAACCATTACATATTCATATTACCTTTCATAAAAATACAAAAAAGTTACATTAATAGTACAACACTTATCATTTTATCATGTACTATGAGGGTAGCTGTTAAGGCTCTGGATCCCTCCCGCCAATTCAACATCTCTTTCCTCTCTCCAATAAGCAGACTTACACATTTATGTACATGCAAAAGGTAACAGTCTACCCCAACCTCTCTACCGTTGAACCCCGTATCTTTCATATTTCACCCCTACCCACCCTCTTAATTTGTAATTAAGGGGTCATAATTTAGCTTATCATAAGTTGTTGAAGGTCAAACTTTTTTTTACTAATTTAATATGAAAATGGCTGCAACTGTTTCAAGTTTCAGTATCGCAGCTTCAATAGAAAGCAAATTTGTTTTTTCAATGAATTTCACATTCAATAAGCTGCTACAACCACAATAATTAATAATGAAAAGGCATTAAACTGGGAAGGCTATGTAGCACCGTCAAATGTGCGGAATAATCAGAGGGTCCTTAATACCAAGGATGCCAATACTACAACAGAAATACACAAGGCGAACGGCATTAGAAGTATCCGATTCACCAAGAATTCTATCGAGGGAAAAGTGATCGCGAGGGACTGTCGGAAAGCAGAACACTCTTGTCCTGGAAGTCATGGTATTCAAGGATATGCGCGGACTAAGAGGGACAGAGCAATTAGAAAAATAAGGAGCAGGGCAGCGCTCCATTAAGTGACCGCAAGGTAAGTGTTTATGGCCAAATATGCAACCTCGCCAGAGCCGTTTTCCAGTGCTGGTTATGGTGGTATGAAGGAAGGCCATGGGGGGGGGACACTTACGCTTTAGAGTACGCAGTTTGTTACTGGTAACAGAAGACTAACAACCATGCCAACGAGCAAGGATGGAGGAACGAATAACTGGGTAAAAATCTGAATAAAGTATACCTTTACTGGAGATAGGACAAAAGCGGATAGCTTCCGTAGTGAGAGCATCCACACGCTCTTTTAAAGAAACTATAATATGACTGGGAACCCAGTAAAACTACCGATTTAAATTTACTAGAGATAAGAAACTGCCAATGTTTAATCTCGACAGCCACCAAATGGACTGGATTAAAGGACCCTAGAGCCATTAGGGCACAACGAGAGTCAACTACAACCATAAAGGAGGATTGACAACGAAAATGTAGGAGACGAGTATAGAGAATTTCATAAAGTTCTGCTGTGAAGATGCTAGTCTCCAGAGGCAGGCGACACAAGTGTCGTCAGGAAAAAAAATAACTGGCCTACACCTTCTGCAGATTTAGACCCATCGGTGAAGATGGAAATCTAGTGGTAGTGGGAAGAAAAATGTTCAAGAAAAAGGAGTTTTAGAACCGTAGGAGGGGGTAAAAACTTTAGCGATACAGGTCGGGGAGGTACAAAATTTAGGAAGGGGGGACCCTCTACAAGGGGCAAGGACAGAACAATACAATGAGAAAGCGGTAATACGAATCTAAAGAATTCTGTAAGCGAGATAACCGGACAAAAAGAGGGAGGTGGTGAAGAATAACAGTAACTACAGGAGGGGTAAATGTCAATGCACGACAGAGACTAGAGTAAGGATGTTAGGACCGCGCAAGATAGGGAAGACTGTAGCGATCATGGCGGACCTGAAGAGATAGGAAGCCAGTGTCAACATACAATATGAGGGCAGGAGTCGAACGGAAAGTACCCGAGGTGAAGCACAACCTAGTATGGTGCAAAGAATCAAGACTGCGAAGAGTAAAAGATACAGACGAGTAGGGCAACCATAAATGAGTTTAGCAGGATGAGAGGGGAATGTAAAGAGGATCATGCTCCTATCCGGTCCCCAAGAAGTATGGGATAAAACTTTGAGGTTAAGGGCCTTAGAGCATTCAACTCTAACATCAGAGATATAGAGCGGCCAAGACAAACTAGTCAAATAACCCCAAAAGCTTAGTGGAATCTCTGTACACAAGGGGATGGCCATAAAATGTCGGACGAAGAAAAACCACCCTTCAGAGTATAAGTCATAGCACAAGTCTTAGAGTTTTTAAGAGACCCTGAAGCCATGATCGGTGGCCCAAGAAGATACGGCATCAATCTCGAGTTGAAGCCGCCGTTGAAGGAGAGGCGAATCATCACAGACAGTTTAAGATCGTCGACAGAGAGCGGATAAGACGTCAGAAGGAAGAGGAAAGAAAACCATTGAGGGCAACCAGAAAAAGTATTGCTCAGAAGACTACCTTGGGGTACACCCTCGCATTGTCAAGAAGAGGCAGAGAGTGGCACCAAACCTCACTAAATGAACGACGAGAGGAAACTGGAGAGAATGGGAGATTACGACAAAGGCCATAAGAATGAAGTTGGGACAGAATATGATATCGCCAAGTGGTATCTTAAGCCTTTTCCAAGTCAAAAAGGACGGCACAAAACGTAGGTCTTCGGAGCAAAAGTAGTACGAATATAGACGAAGTTCACCAGGACATCTGTTGTGCTGTGCCATTTGCAAAAACCAAATTGAGAGGGGAGAGATGGTGAAAGTGTTCCAAGAACATCAAACGAACGTTAACCATACGTTCAAAGAGTTTGCAGACAACTCTTGAGGGCAACAGGGCGGAAGTTCCGAGAAGATGTTCCGAGAGATACTGGTTTCTGAACAGGGAGAACAGCAGCATGGAGCCAGTCCTCAGGAACTGACGAAGACGCCCAGACCCGGTTATTCAGACTTCAAATAGGGAGACGTGCACGGAGGGAGATGGCGAAGCATCTCATAATTAATGTCTTCGGAGCTCGCTGTCGTAGAACCGCAGAGGGCCAGGGCAGATTGAAAATCAGAGAGATCGTCATAGGGAAATAAGAGATGGGTACGGAAATCCAAAAATGAGGTTCAAGAACAGGCTTACGAAGAAGGAAAGACTGAGGAAGATGAGAACCAGAGCTAACAGATGAAATGTGAGAACATAGTTCAGCTGCAACTTGCACCATGTCAGTCACAAGAGTACCACAGAGGAAAAGGACTGGCGAGATATCGGGAACGAACGAACTTTACCGATAACTTGCAGTTACGCTTTCACATCTGCAGCAGGAGGAGTTTCGGACGTAATGGTTGAAATATAAGACTTCCAACTCTCACTTTTACCCCATACGGATGGTCCTACCAGCCACCACACTCCTTCCGAAACAGGAAAAAAAGAATCAGCCGTCTGCCGGCAGCGGTGTCGTTTCCAGGCTGCATGCTTACAGTGGACAGCCGGAGCACATTCCATTTCCCACCAGGGAACTCACTGCGTGCCCCGAGAGGTAGAGCGAGGAATAGAGCTGAAGGCAGCGTCGACGACCCTTGAAAAAGAATGAAGATATGAGGGAGAAGCAGAATGTAGAGGTTGGAGAGAGCAGCTCAGAGGGTAAAGAGGGTCTAGTCTCTCGGACAATTACCACCTAGGGAAGGAGAGGGGAGGGTGAAGAGAGAGGCAATAAGGATGGGGAAATAGTCACTGCCATGGAGGTCATCAAGAACCCGCCAAGTGAAATGTAAGTAAAGAGACAAGCAGAGAGAAAGATCAAGACAGGAAGGGTGAGAGTTAGAGTCGAAATGAGTAGACTCACCAGAAATCAGAAAAGACAGGGAAGAGGATGAACGGTTCGAGAAGACGAACCCAGTAGTCAGAACATCACCCTGGAGGGTATGTCAACCATTTAAATCACCCAGCAGGAGCACAGGCTCTGGCAATGAGTCCAGTAGGTGTTAAAGATCGGGAAGGTAAAGTGGAACATTGGGGGCGAGAAATTTAACAAAAAGTATACCATTTATTCCCAAAGACTCTGGCAGCAGAACATCTGAGAGGCGACGGAAAAAGTAGGGAAACTAATGGAATATCAGAACGAATCAAGATAGCAGTAGAGTAATGGGCCCCAGCAAAAGCCTGGGGTGGGAGAGAAAGGAATAGCCATGGATGCGACCAGAACGAGCACCAAGCATCGGCTCGTGGAGACGGACAAAGGGTGGAAAACTGAAATCAGAAATTGGAGTTCATGGAAATTGGCATAATATCTACGAATATTCCATTCAAGAATAGACATCGACCAAAAGAGGACAGCAACAGAATAAGGAAGAAACAAAGGGTTAATATGGAACACAGCATGTTAAAGAAGCACAGGAAAGTCAGAGGATATGGGTAAACAGAGCAAGGATGAAGGTAAGAGCAGGACAGACCAGAGGCGGATGAGCAGGGTCTGTAGGAGGAGACATCCGAGGGTCAATGACAGCAGCAGCAGCAGAAACCGGGGAGCACACCTTAGCAAGGGCAGCAACAGTGAAGGAAGCAGGGGCCATAGAAACCATAGCAGGAACAGGGGGGGGGGGAACTACCACAAATGGGAGGGGATGGAGCAATAGTCAGAGGTGGGGTGCGAGGAAGAAAGCGAAGCCTTCTTTCCCGCTGGGAAGGAGGGAGACGAGCCAGGCTTTCGCTTCTGACTTAAGACAGGTGTTCCAGCAACAACGTAATGGACAACAGACCTCTAGCGTGTGAACAGAGCGAAAAACACGATTGCTGGGAGAGTGATGGACATATAGGCAGCGTGGAGAGCTAAGAGATAGGGGAGAAGAACGGGAAGGAGGACCGGAGGGAGATTAGAAAAGATACAGGAGACATGACAGTTGGTAGAAAGTGAAACCCCCAGACAGAAGCAGCTGGTGAACCCTCTGGATGTAAAGGAACAGGGGAGGAGGAAGTAGACTTGTCCGGGTCTAATGCCTGGAAACTTGCGAGACTGAGGAAGGTGCGAAGGATGAGAGGAAGATTACAACACACAAGATGTCAGCAAAAGTGGGGGAGACGCCGAACTTAGCACCTCGCCGCGGGAAAATACAAACGTTCCCGGCGATTCAAGTTGAGGATGGCTGCCTCAAGTTCGAAATGTATACACACAGAAGAAGGTAGGGTGGGGTGGGCCTCAATGCAATTGAGGCAGCGGGCCTGGGGAGAAGTGCACGTTAACTTAAGAGTGACCCTCGCCCCCACACACGAGAACGAGAGAGGGTACTGGAGCATCAGAAGGCCCCCCCCCCCCCATGTCCGAACTTCCAGCACCTATTTCAATGCCGAGGAGAGGGAATGTACTCTTGAACGGAGCATCTCGCACTAGCACGAGTAACAGAGGGCGAAGTGTCCGACCGTCAAAGGTAATCTTCACAACCCAAAGGGGCAGATTGGGACGGCCACAAGGGGGTCGAGTGAACGTCTTCCTGGATAACAGAATAGCCTAGTTCCTCTAGGATATGTTTAATATCCTCGTGGTAGTACTTTAGGTTCCTAATACCGGTCGCAACATGGTGTGGTAGAAGAACAGTGCCAACACTGGCATTTAACAGAGCGTTCTAGGAGACCCAAACAGGGGTCTCCCCAATGCAGAACAAAGCGGCCAAGCGGGTGGCTGCATCTTGTCCGGGGTTGATAACTAATTTCCTTCAAAACTGGCATCCTTACAGATAGGCTTACGTGCAGTCAGGTGTACAAGTTTCATGCAAATCATTTGATAAATAAAAATATTGAAATTTTTTTGGATGCAACTAAATATAATATATGCAATTGTGATAGCCGAGAGTAAAGACTTCAGTCGACATTTATTTGATGTTAATTTATAAACATTTTGGTAAATTGTTGACACTAATAAATATTGTTTCTCCCTATTTATGCTACGATGCCGATACTCACCAAATTAAACCCTTTTCATAACTAGTCGAAAAAGTTTGAAATCAAACTAGTTTTCAGTTATTGCATATTTGAAGAATATGTCCCCTTAAACTAAACTACTGTATGGGTTAATATGCGATCACTATGTATAAGAAAACTTGCCTTTCACCATGAAAATCTAAAGTACTCTGAATCAAATTTAAGCAGTTTAACTTTAGCATATCAGACAAGGCCATGTTGGTTCCGTAAAATAGTAAATTACCCTTTTAGTTTGAAGAGCTACCCAACAGCTTCCCTTCAGGTTCTTTATGGACACTTTGGTAAAAGATGCAAAGTCTACTATAAACATTATGCTTAAATATATTTCGAAGTTCATTAATAAAGTCAAATGTGCATCTACAATTATATATTTATGAATCTTTAAGTCACTTCATGCATGCAACGTGGTTCAAATTCAGCAATTAGTAGAAATATATATAGAGAGATATGACATGGGGTATAGAGATATAGATATTAGTAACCGCAGAAAATACAAGATGAAAACTCCTTTTCAGACAAAGATAGTCATAGCTTACACGTCTACAATAGGTCCACTACGGGCTCACCATAGCCCGTGCTACTGGGAACTTTTTGTTCCAGGTAGCGAATCTTAAAGAACAGTCTACAATAAACTTTATGAATTACATACTGCTAAGGTTGACTACATCAGTCACAGGGATACTGTGATCAAGGCGATCTTTAATACATTTTGAAAATTGTTTACCAAACCAAATTGTCAGCAAGTCATCCGACAGTTCATAAATGCCATTCACCCATCTTTGTCTCTAAAGACGTTCTTACATATTTCACTAAATTTCAGTCAAGCTGATATTTCTGATCAAGTAAGATTTGGCGATATTCTTAGGCCGGGGAAAAAAAGCAACAGATATGTGCATAGGATTTAGTCTGCCTGTCAACGGGCCAGTAGTTAAACCCCCGGCAAAAATTTAATTGAAATAATACCCATCAGCAGAAGGTACATTAGCTAACTAGTCATGTTACCGCGGCTGAATCTCTTAAAACCCACGTCACTTACAGGTGCGGAAGCTCACTAATCAAAAATAGTCATTACCGTGACAATTACAGTGAAGCGCCAGAACACAACTTTATTGGGTAACCATGTTACAATAAACTAGAGGACATGTCGTAAACACCGGATGACCACACACGTTGTGAGCACCCAACACTAACTTACTTCTGCTATACGAGAAGGCCTTCAAGGAGGAGGCCAACTGTTGACGGAGAACTCGTCCACAACTATACATGTCCACCAGCCAGTAACGCAAGCCTCGAACTGCGCCCAGTGTCGGCCCACCTGTCCTCAGGTCAGTTTGTCCAATTGGCGGTCGTCACTTAAGACACATTCATAAATTTTAACGTATTAAATTAAAAACAATAACTATTGTTCGTTCTCATATAAAATTAGTATCATTATATATAAAATTTCAAGGTATAGTTAGGCATAGGCTAGGTTAGGTTGGGTTCTCTTGGCGGTTATTTGTAGTTACAGTACATGGATGAACCATTTATCAAATTGCAATTCGAACAGAGATCGTCAGCTGAGCAATGTTCGACAAATGTGGTACGTCATCAGTTGTGAGTTGCGTATAACCGTTTTCCTTCAAAAACAGGGGGTTTAGCGGCTGTATTATCGAGCATTTGCCCTTTGTTGCAGCTCGTCCTCATAAACAAAGGCCAAAGTCGATTCCATGAACCCGCCAAACCCCCTTTTTATGAATGAAAATCGGCTTAAACACGACTCACAACTGATGGCGACCGTACACTTCCGAAATAAGTGCTTCGCTGACGACCTTTGTTTGAACCACAACGCTGTAAATGCTTCACCCACGTACTACAAATACCAGCCAGTCCTCCAAACAAAGAACCAAAAGTGATTCCATGTACCTACCAAACCCCCTGTTTTAATGAAAAGCTGTTTACACACGACTCACAACTGCTGACGTTCGAACATATCCGGAACAAGTGCTTCACTGACGAATTTTGTTCGAATCACAGCGCTATAAATCCAGCCCGTCCTCCAAACAAAGATCCAAAGTGATTCCATGCACCCTCCAAACCCCCTGTTTATGAATGAAAAGCGGTTTACACACGACTCACAACTGCTGACGTTCGAACATATCCGGAACAAGTGCTTCACTGACGAATTTTGTTCGAATCACAACGCTATAAATGCTTCACCCACGTACTACAAATACAAATAATCGCCAACAGAACCTAAACACCTAACCTAACCTAACCTATGCCTATATATACACAATATGCCAATATATTATAATATTAATTTATACTTGAGAAAATTCCCGTTTTGAATGAATATCATGTAAAAATTTATGAATGCGTCTGTGGGGTTGACCGCTGAATGTAATGGACTTGAGTTGTGGACGGGTTGCAGCAACAATAATCCCCAACAGAACCTAAACACCTAACCTAACCAATGCTAAATATGCACATTATGCTAATAAATAATAATAATAATTTATATATGAGAACATTCCTTTATCGATCGAATGAACAGCATGTTAATGCGATTTAATGTCAATTGATGAATTCGTCTTTGGGATCAACCGTTGGATGGAATGGACTTGGTCAGAGAACGGGTTGCAGCATTACGACGACTGTAATGATACCAATATGCCCTCTTGCAACTCCCTGACCGTATAGCACTTGACGATATACTGTTGGGTTATGTGTGTGAATTAATAACTGCATGACGCTTCATGATGCTTCATGCTGTTGGTACACGCACAAGGGGACACAGGTGGAAGCTGAGTACCCAAATGAGCCACAGACACATTAGAAAGAACTTTTTTAGTGTCAGAGTGGTTGACAAATGGAATGCATTAGGAAGTAATGTGGTGGAGGCTGACTCCATACATAGTTTCAAACGTAGATATCATAGAACTCGAGAAGCTCAGAAATCTATACACCTGTAGATTGACGGATGAGAGGCGCGACCAAAGAGGCAAAAGCTCAACACCCGCAATCACAACTAGGTAAGCACAACTGCTAGAGTTTAACCCAAGCAAATGTAATGTAATGAAGATAGGGGTAGGAAGCAGGAGACCAGATACAAGGTATCATTTGGGAGATGAAATACTTCAAGAGTCAGAGAGAGAGAAAGACCTGGGGGTTGATATCACGCCAGACCTGTCCCCTGAAGCTCATATCAAGAGTAAAACATCAGCAGCATATGCCAGGTTGGCTAACATAAGAACGGCCTTTAGAAACTTGTGTAAGGAATCTTTCAGAACATTATATACCACATATGTCAGACCAATCCTGGAGTATGCGGCTCCAGCATGGAATCCATATCTAGTCAAGCATAAGACTAAACTGGAAAACGTTCAAAGGTTTGCCACCAGACTAGTACCCGAGCTGAGAGGTATGAGCTACGAGGAGAGACTACGGGAATTGAACCTCACTTCGTTAGAAGACAGAAGAGTTAGGGGGGACATGATCACCACATTCAAGATTCTCAAGGGAATCGACAGGGTTGATAAAGACTGGCTATTTAACACAAGGGGCACACGCACTAGGGGACACAGGTGGAAAGTGAGTGCCCAAATGAGCCACAGAGATATTAGAAAGAACTTTTTTAGTGTCAGAGTGGTTGACAAATGGAATGCATTAGGAAGTAATGTGGTGGAGGCTGACTCCATACATAGTTTCAAGTGTAGATATGATAGAGCCCAATAGGCTCAGGAACCTGTACACCTGTTGATTGACGGTTGAGAGGCGGGACCAAAGAGCCAGAGCTCAACCCCCGCAAGCACAACTAGGTGAGTACACACCCACACACACACACACACACACAGGGCTACTATGTAGTGAGGAAAGAGAGAGAAGGGAAAGGAGGAGGTGGTGTGGCTTTGCTACTAGAAAAGGTTGGAGTTTCGAAGAGATGGTAATTCAGAACTGTGAAGGTTTCAGTGACTACATATCAGGCACCATAGCAACTGGAGGACAGAAAATTATAATAGTAATCATATATAACCCCCCACCGAATGACAGAAGACACAGACAGGAATACGATAGAAACAACATGGCCACCATCAATATAATAGAGAGAGCAGCTTCTGTGGCTAGCAGGAACAGATCCAGACTTCTGATCATGGGAGACTTCAACCATAGGAAGATAGATTGGGGGAACAGAGACCCACATGGAGGCCCAGACACATGGAGAGCTAAGCTGCTGGATGTGGCAACAAGAAACTTTCTAAGCCAACACGTCAAGGGACCGACAAGAATGAGAGGAGGGGATGAACCAGCCTTTCTTGATCTGATATTTACCATAAATTAGTCGGATATAAGGGAAGTTACGTTGGAATCCCCCTTGGGAATGAGTGATCATAGTGTATTGAGCTTTGAGTACCTGGTTGAGCTAGGAATTATCACCCCCAAAAAAGAACTGGGAACCAAAGGGCTGGCGTACCGAAAGGGAAACTATGAGGAGATGAATAAAGTCCTATGGGATATACATTGGGATACAGAACTCGGAACCAAGTCCATACAAGACAAGATGGGCTATGTCACCCAAAAATGTCAGGAGGCAGTAAGCAGGTTTGTCCCAGCCCGACAGGAAAAAACAGAGAAGCAAAGGTAGAATCCGTGGTTTAATAGGGAATGTATGAAAGCAAAGGAGCTGAACAAAAGGGCATGGAGGAACTTCCGTAATAACAGAACACCAGAAAGTAGAGAGAGATACCAGAGAACCAGGAACGAGTATGTCAGTGTGAGAAGAGCAGCTGAGAAAAGGTATGAAAATGATATAGCTAATAAAGCCAAGACTGAACCAAAGCTACTACACAGTCACATCAGGAGGAAGACAACAGTGAAGGAACAGGTGATGAAACTTAGGGTGGGCAAGGACAGGTACACAGAGAATGACAAAGAGGTGTGTGAAGAACTCAACAAAAGGTTCCAGGAGGTCTTTACAATAGAACAGGGAGATATCACGGCGCTGGGAGAGGTGGCAGCAAACCAGGTGACCTTGGATAGGTTCGAAATTACAAGAGATGACGTAAAAAAGCACCTATTGGAGCTGGATGTGAGAAAAGCTGTTGGGCCGGATGGAATCTCACCATGGGTATTGAAAGAGTGTGCAGGAGCACTTTGCTTACCACTCTCCATAGTGTATAGCAAGTCACTGGAAACGGGGGACCTACCAGAAATATGGAAGTCTGCTAATGAAGTACTAATATACAAAAAGGGTGACAGACAAGAGGCACTGAACTACGGCCAGTGTCCTTAACTTGTATACCATGCAAGGTGATGGAGAAGATTGTGAGAAAAAACCTAGTAACACATCTGGAGAGAAGAGACTTCGTGACAACCCATCAACATGGGTCAGGGAGGGTAAATCTTGCCTTACAGGCTTGATAGAATTCTACGATCAGGTGACAAAGATTAAGCAAGAAAGAGAAGGGTGGGCGGACTGCATTTTTTTGGACTGTCGGAAAGCCTTTGACACAGTACCCCATAAAAGGTTGATGCATAAGCTGGAGAAACAGGCAGGAGTAACTGGTAGGGCGCTCTAGTGGATAAGGGAGTACCTAAGCAATAGGAAGCAGAGAGTTACAGTGAGGGGTGAGACCTCAGACTGGCGTGAAGTCACCAGTGGAGTCCCACAGGGCTCTGTACTTGGACCTATCCTGTTTCTGATATACGTAAATGATCTCCCAGAGGGTATAGACTCATTCCTCTCAATGTTTGCTGACGACGCCAAAATTATGAGAAGGATTAAGACAGAGGAGGACAGCTTGAGGCTTCAAGAAGACCTGGACAAGCTGCAGGAATGGTCGAACAAATGGCTGTTAGAGTTTAACCCAAGCAAATGTAATGTAATGAAGATAGGGGTAGGAAGCAGGAGACCAGATACAAGGTATCATTTGGGAGATGAAATACTTCAAGAGTCAGAGAGAGAGAAAGACCTGGGGGTTGATATCACGCCAGACCTGTCCCCTGAAGCTCATATCAAGAGGATAACATCAGCAGCATATGCCAGGTTGGCTAACATAAGAACGGCCTTTAGAAACTTGTGTAAGGAATCTTTCAGAACATTATATACCACATATGTCAGACCAATCCTGGAGTATGCGGCTCCAGCATGGAGTCCATATCTAGTCAAGCATAAGACTAAACTGGAAAAGGTTCAAAGGTTTGCCACCAGACTAGTACCCGAGCTGAGAGGTATGAGCTACGAGGAGAGACTACAGGAATTAAACCTCACTTCGTTGGAAGACAGAAGAGTTAGGGGGGACATGATCACCACATTCAAGATTCTCAGGGGAATCGACAGGGTTGATAAAGACAGGCTGTTTAACACAAGGGGCACACGCACTAGGGGACACAGGTGGAAACTGAGTGCCCAAATGAGCCACAGAGATATTAGAAAGAACTTTTTTAGTGTCAGAGTGGTTGACAAATGGAATGCATTAGGAAGTGATGTGGTGGAGGCTGACTCCATACACAGTTTCAAGTGTAGATATGATAGAGCCTAATAGGCTCAGGAACCTGTACACCTGTTGATTGACGGTTGAGAGGCGGGACCAAAGAGCCAGAGCTCAACCCCCGCAAGCACAACTAGGTGAGTACAACTTAGGTGAGTACACACCACACAACCCCCCCCACTCCCGTCATTCCCCAGCCCTCACTCCTCCATACCCCCCCAGCCTCCTCCGTCTCCCACACTCTCCAAAACCTCCCCCTCTCCC
>WNGS01168994.1:157696-181422 GCA_020271785.1 Procambarus virginalis
GTTAAAATTCACAACATGAAACTGAAGCAAAAGATTAAGCTAGTGACATTTAGTGCCAAATTAACTGAATTCCGACTTTACCGAGGGTTTAATAGATTATATACCGCACATGCAATACGAAGTGATTGAAGTGATTGTTTAGTATCAAGATTAGAAAGTAGCAAGCACAACCGATTGGTTATTTGGGCCACCGAGTATATCAATCTCAACAGTAGTGATATTGTTACTTTTGTCTGTAATAATCCGTCAACATGGCTAAGTAACTTGGAACGTTACATATAATGCAATTGTAAAATAGTTATTATTGGCAAAGATTTGTGTGGATCCTCCTCTGTGTGTTTACGTTAGCAAGCCTAACATTGTAACAATCACTTTTGGCAAGCTGTTATTGGTGCGTTTATGTCAACACCAGTCAGTGCTGTATTGCAATTCAAGCATCAAGTTTAACGTTCAATAAAATGCTTCACAACTTTTGAGCTATTTTTTAGTCGATTAGATTTGCTAATATACTGCAACTTAAATGTAGTATTAATAGTGTAAACTTTTTATACAAAATTCCCTACTTACCTCAACACCCCCCCCCCCCCAGCCCTTCATCAAACTGACCAACTTTTTACAACCATGACCATGATCAGCTCTTACAGTACTGACGGCAGCGGCAGGCAGGACCAAGGTCACTATAGTTACCAATTTAGAGCATTATTTGCCTGGTCTAAAATATTTGTCCAGACTGAAGTTGTCAAGACATTAGATGTCAGGACGAAAATGAGCCATGTTTTATGTCCCATATATTTTAAAGACCTTCCCAAATTTAATGTTAACTATAAAAGGGAGAGAATTGACACAAGTACAAGAATGCCTATTAATTTTATAATTAGATCATTAACAATTTATAGATATTTATTTGGTATTAAAGGACAATGGTGGAACTATAAACTTTCTAAGCAAGTGAAAAGGTAAATTTTTACCCTTATATATACACACACACGAGGACTTCAGAAGACCAAGTAAAAGTTGATACTTGCCAAATTTGGTACTCCAAGTATTAATTAGTTACATTCATAGATACTTTTGGTAGGTTCTGGGGCCGAGGCTCCTGCAAAAACACCGACAGTTCAGGATCAATGTTCACCACATTGCCACAGTCAGCTACAAGGCCGAATTCATTAGGTATAAATAAATTTCCTGCGATTTCTTCACTGGACATCACTAAAGACGTGATCGCTCTTGCTCAATCAGTTCACTATACAAGGCGAGGAACCGAGATAGAAATTGTGGATTTTTCTTCTTCTCGTCCAGGGTACTGGAGCTCTCCCTCATCACCAACGACACCGTCATTGACCCATACAGCATACCGTACTCCATCTTTTTTCTGTACTCCTGATGGAGCTCCTTTAGGGTGAAGGGCATCCCTCTACCCCCAGCCTCCATCACACTTCTGAAGGTGTCATAGTAGTAGGAGAGGAAGTCCCGCCAGTTGGCCTTCCTGTCTCTGCCGTGGAGGCTGGTGTAGAGAAGGTAGTTCAAGTCTGTGGCCGGGGAAGCCAGACGGTTCAGCTGGAGGTCAAGGAGCATTACATCAACCGGTTTACCTTCACTGTACCTGGAATTATGAGGTAAAACATTAGTGGCACACGAACTATTTTGTATATCATTTAAAAAAAATACCGATTTCATTGAAAGTTAAATTTTCAAAATTGAGAGCCAAAATACATCTAAAAAAAAAGTAGGATGAAACAAACTTTGCCTACCTGAATTGTACGTTGTTCACCCAGCAGTCGCCATGACAAATTACATCAAACTTGGGATTTCTGACCAGGAAGTGTTTGACAAGATCAAGAGAGTTGTTCTTATGCTTGGCCAACCACTGCCCCGCCACCTCGTAGCCCTTCATGTTGGTCAACAAGGCCTCGGCACCCGCTAGACTTCCCGAGCATGTCTTGTTATGCATTTTCTTCACATTTTGCGATAAACTGGTCCAGTCTACAGCAATGTACGGGAATGCTTGAGCCAGGTCTTGCAAGGGCGTTTTTGCCTTCAGCAGGAGAGAGGCTGCGTGGAGTCGGGCCAGCTCCTTCAGGACCAGGTTTGTATGGTCTACATCGAGGCCCACTTTGCAGTCGAACACTTTAAAGCCCAAAGGTCGGAGGTCTTCCAAGAAGATCAGATCTTTATCCTCTTCTAAAGATGTGTATAACCACCTTGGCATTCTCAAGTTACTATGCCCCAAGGAATTCAGCTCAGAGTTGAGTTGCGGAAGGATTTCCTTGAAAAATTCATTTTCTTTCTTCATCATGGATAAATGAAAATCAGCCAAGTGGTCCTCTGATCTATGTGGGCTTATTTTTACCACATAAGACACTACGTCATGCTTCCCCATCAGGGAGAATGCGACTTCAACACTGGTAACTGTTGAAGAAAAGTTGTCGCCCTTGCCAGCAAGGTCTCTTATGCTATGAGAGTTATATATGGCCTCTCTGCCCTTGTCCATCTTCAGTGCCTCCTTCACATGATCGACCTTTATGTTGGCCTGCGGTCCGACAGCGCCCGCACTTCCTGCACAACCCACTGCCAAACATACATCTCTTAATTTTAGAAATTTGCTCGCGACTTTCTGGCTTTTGCACGATAACCATTACATATTCATATTACCTTTCATAAAAATACAAACAAGTTACATTAATAGTACAACACATAATTTTATCATGTACTATGAGGGTAGCTGTTAAGGCTCTGGATCCCTCCCGCCAATTCAACATCTCTTTCCTCTCTCCAATAAGCAGACTTACACATTTATGTACATGCAAAAGGTAACAGTCTACCCCAACCTCTCTACCGTTGAACCCCGTATCTTTCATATTTCACCCCTACCCACCCTCTTAATTTGTAATTAAGGGGTCATAATTTAACTTATAAGTTGTTCATGGTCAAACTTTTTTTACCAATTTAATATGAAAATGGCTGCAACTGTTTCAAGTTTCAATATCGCATCTTCAATAGAAAACAAATTTATTTTTTCAACGAATTTCACATTCAGTAAGCTGCTACAACCACAATAATTAATAATGACAAGAAGGCACTAAACTGGGAAGGCTATGTAGCACCGTCAAATGTGCGGAATAATCAGAGGGTCCTTAATAACACCAAGCATGCCAATACGACAACAGAAATGCACAAGGCGAACGACATTAGAAGTATCCGATTCACCAAGAATTCTGTCGAGGGAAAAGTGATCGCGAGGGACTGTCGGAAAGCAGGACACGCTTGTCCTGGAAGTCATGGTATTCAAGGATATGCGCGGACTAAGAGGGACAGAGCAATTAGAAAAATAAGGAGCAGGGCAGCGCTCCATTAAGTGACCGCAAGGTGTTTATGGCCAAATATGCAACCTCGCCAGAGCCGTTTTCTAGTGCTGGTTATGGTGGTATGAAGGAAGGCCATGGGGGGGGGTGGGACACTTACGCTTAGAGTACGCAGTTTGTTACTGGTAACTGTTACGAATCTTGTTAAGATCCTCTCATTACTCTTAATTATTATTACTGTATTGTCTTATTCTTTAATCATATTAGCATCCAGTTGTATAATGTGAGTATTTGTATGTTATATGATATATATTATTGAATGTATTAGTGTGCTTGAGTTGCATATTATTTGTATGAGGCTTTCGTGTTACAATTCTCATGTGTTTCTCTGTGGGGGTTGATCAGGTTGGATATGTGAGTAGCGTGGGAAAGTATTGTCAAGCGAGTGTTTTTGATTTTACCCTGATTTATAACTCCATTTTAATGGTCTGTAAATGCTATAGTATAAACTAATGTAATGGTGTACTCTTTTGATTAATAATGTTTTGATATATTGTATTACCATTTATTATTAGTAATTCCACAATGTTATGTGGATAGTTAGTTGTTTTGTTGGTAGACGCTTGGCCTGTGGAGAGACGCGTGGGGTTAGTCGCGTGGTAGTTGTGTTCGAGGGATAACATGTATTAAGTTAAGTCCTTGATTTGTATATTTAGTCATTCAAAGTTTTTATTTCCTGGTCAGATGATATTGTATTCTCCCATGTATAGTTTTAAGTGCTATTAAGATTGCTCATTGCTCGAGAAGTATTTTATTTTAATTTGCATGCTGATAAATATTTCTGGCTATATTTACGTACCATTTAATTGTTATGTTTGTCCCCCTCAGCATAAATATATTGTTCCCCATTTTATGCAGTGCTTATTCTTATACCCCTAGACTAATTTCTTTTAAAAGGCCGATGTTAAATCTTTATGTACACTGCTGGGAGAAGAACCTTATTTAGTCTCGAGGGTGGTAACAGTAACAGAAGACTAACAACCATGCTAACGAGCAAGGATGAAGAACGAATAACTGGGTAAAAATCTGAATAAAGTATACCTTTACTGGAGATAGGACAAAAGCGGATAGCTTCCGTAGTAACAGCATCCACACGCTCTTTTAAAGAAACTATAATATGCCTGGGAACCCAGCAAAACTACCGATTTAAATTTACTAGAGATAAGAAACGGCCAATGTTTAATCTCGACAGCCACCAGATGGACTGGATTAAAGGACCATAGAGCCATTAGGGCACAACGTGAGTCAACTACAACCATAAAGGAGGATTGACAACGAAAGTGTAGGAGACGAGAGCATAGAGAATTTCATAAAGTTCTGCTGTGAAGATGCTAGTCTCCGGAGGCAGGCGACACAAGTGTCGTCAGGAAAAAAAATAACTGGCCTACACCTTCTGCAGATTTAGACCCATCGGTGAATATGGAAATCGAGTGGTAGTGGGAAGAAAAATGTTAAAGAAAAAGGAGTTTCAGAACCGTAGGAGGGGGTAAAAACTTTAGCGATACAGGTCAGGGATGTACAAAATTTAGGAAGGAGGGACCCTCTACAAGGGGCAAGGACAGAACAATACAATGAGAAAGCGGTAACACGAATCTAAAGAATTCTGCAAGCGAGATAACCGGACAAAAAGAGGGAGGTGGTGAAGAATAACAGTAACTACCGGAGGGGTAAATGTCAATGCACGACAGAGACTAGAGTAAGGATGTTAGGACCGCGCAAGATAAGGAAGACTGTAGCGATCATGGCGGACCTGAAGAGATAGGAAGCCAGTGTCAACATACAATATGAAGGCAGGAGTCGAACGGAAAGTACCAGAGGTGAAGCACAACCCAGTATGGTGCAAAGAATCAAGACTGCGAAGAGTAGAAGATGCAGACGAGTAAGTAGGGCAACCATAAATGAGTTTAGCAGGACGAGAGGGGAATGTAAAGAGAATCATGCTCCTATCCGGTCCCCAAGAAGTATAGGACAAAACCTTAAGGAGGTTAAGGGCCTTAGAGCATTCAACTCTTACATCAGAGATATAGAGCGGCCAAGACAAACTAGTCAAATAATAACCCCAAAAGCTTAGTGGAATCTCTGTACACAAGGGGATGGCCATAAAATGTCGGACGAAGAAAACCACCCTTCAGAGTGTAAGTCATAGCACAAGTCTTAGACTTTTAGAGAACCTGAAGCCATGATCGGTGGCCCAAGACGATACGGCATCAATCTCGAGTTGAAGCCGCCGTTGAAGGAGAGGCGAATCATCACAGACAGTTTAAGATCGTCGACAGAGAGCGGAGAAGACGTCAGAAGGAAGAGGAAAGAAAACCATTGAGGGCAACCAGAAAAAGTAGTGCTCAGAAGACTACCTTGGGGTACACCCTCGCATTGTCAGGAAGAGGCAGAGAGTGGCACCAAACCTCACTAAAAGAACGACGAGAGGAAACTGGAGAGAATGGGAGATTACCACAAAGTCCATAAGAATGAAGTTGGGACAGAATATGATATCACCAAGTGGTATCTTAAGCCTTTTCCAAGTCAAAAAGGACGGCACAAAACGTAGGTCTTCGGAGCAAAAGCAGTACGAATATAGACGAAGTTCACCAGGACATCTGTTGTGCTGTGTCATTTGCAAAAACCAAATTGAGAGGCGAGAGATGGTGAAAGTGTTCCAAGAACATCAAACGAACGTTAACCATACGTTCAAAGAGTTTGCAGACAACTCTTGAGGGCAATAGGGCGGAAGTTCTGAGATGATGTTCCGAGAGATACTGGTTTCTGAACAGGGAGAACAGCAGCATCGAGCCAGTCCTCAGGAACTGACGAAGACGCCCAGACCCGGTTATTCAGACTCTTCAAATAGGGAGACGTGCACGGTGGGAGATGGCGAAGCATCTCATAATTAATGTCTTCGGAGCCCGCTGTCGTAGAACCGCAGAGGGCCAGGGCAGATTGAAAATCAGAGAGATCGTCATAGGGAAATACGAGATGGGTACGGAAATCCAAAAATGAGGTTCAAGAACAGGCTTACGAAGAAGGAAAAACTGAGGAAGATGAGAACCAGAGCTAACAGATGAAATGTGAGAACATAGTTCAGCTGCAACTTGCACCATGTCAGTCACAAGAGTACCACAGAGGAAAAGGACTGGCGAGATATCGGGAACGAACGAACTTTACCGATGACTTGCAGTTACACTTTCACATCTGCAGCAGGAGGAGTTTCGGACGTAATGGTTGAAACACAAGACTTCCAACTCTCACTTTTACCCCATACGGATGGTCCTACCAGCCACTACACTCCTTCCGAAACAGGAAAAATGAATCAGCCGTCTGCCGGCAGCAGTGTCGTTTCCAGGCTGCATGCTTACAGTGGATAGCCCGAGCACATTCTACTTCCCACCAGGGAACTCACTGCGTGCCCAGAGAGGTAGAGCGAGGAATAGAGCGGAAGGCAACGTCGACAACCCTTGAAAAAGAATAAAGATACGAGGGAGAAGCAGAATGTAGAGGATGGAGAGAGTAGCTCAGAGGGTAAAGAGGGTCTAGTCTCTCTTGGACAACTGCCACCTATGGAAGGAGAGGGGAGGGTGAAGAGAGAGGTAACAAGGATGGGGAAATAGTCACTGCCATAGAGGTCATCAAGAACCCGCCAAGTGAAATGCAAGTAAAGAGACAAGCAGAGAGAAAGATCAAGACAGGAAGGGTGAGAGTTTGAGTCGAAATGAGTAGGCTCACCAGAAATCAGAAAAGACAGGGAAGAAGAGAGGATGAACTGTTCGAGAAGACGAACCAGCAGTCGGAACATCACCATGGAGGTTATGTCACCATTTAANGATGATATTTACATAAATGAGTCGGATATAAGGGAAGTTAAGTTGGAAGCCCCCTGGGGAATGAGTGATCATAGTGTATTGAGCTTTGAGTACCTGGTTGAGCTAGGAATTATCACCCCCAAAAAAGAACTGGTAAACAAAGGGCTGGCGTACCGAAAGGGCAACTATGAGGAGATGAATAAATTCCTATGGTATATACATTGGGACACAGAACTCGGAACCAAGTCCGTACAAGACATGATGGACTATGTCACCCAAAAATGTCAGGAGGCAAAAGCAGGTTTGTCCCAGCCCGACAGGAAAAAAACAGAGAAGCAAAGGAAGAATCCGTGGTTTAATAGGGAATGTATGAAAGCAAAGGAGCTGAACAAAAGGGCATGGAGGAACTTCATAATAACAGAACACCAGAAAGTAGAGAGAGATACCAGAGAACCAGGAACGAGTATGTTAGTGTGAGAAGAGCAGCCGAGAAAAGGTATGAAAATGATATAGCTAATAAAGCCAAGACCGAACCAAAGCTACTACACAGTCACATCAGGAGGAAGACAATAGTTAAGGAACAGGTGATGAAACTTAGGGTGGGCGAGGACAGGGGCACAGAGAATGAAAAAGAGGTGTGTGAAGAACTCAACAAAAGGTTCCAGGAGGTCTTTACAATAGAACAGGGAGAAGTCACGTCGCTAGGAGAGGTGGCAGCAAACCAGGTGACCTTGGAAAGGTTCGAAATTGCAAGAGATGAGGTCAAAAAGCACCTATTGGAGCTGGATGTGAGAAAAGCTGCTGGGCCGGACGGAATCTCACCATGGGTATTGAAAGTGTGTGCAGGAGCACTTTGCTTGCCACTCTCCATAGTGTATAGTAGGTCACTGGAAACGGGAGACCTACCAGAAATATGGCCGACTGCTAATGTAGTACCAATATACAAAAAGGGTGACAGACAAGAGGCACTGAACTACAGGCAAGTGTCCTTAACTTGTATACTATGCAAGGTGATGGAGGAGATTGTGAGAATAAACCTAGTAACACATCTGGAGAGAAGAGACTTCGTGACAACCCATCAACATGGGTTCATGGAGGGTAAATCTTGCCATACAGGCTTGATAGAATTCTACGATCAGGTGACAAAGATTAAGCAAGAAAGAGAAGGATGGGCGGACTGCATTTTTTTTTACTGTCGGAAAGCCTTTGACACAGTACCCCATAAAAGGTTGAAGCATAAGCTGGAGAAACAGGCAGGAGTAACTGGTAGGGCGCTCCAGTGGATAAGGGAGTACCTAAGCAATAGGAAGCAGAGAGTTAGTGAGGGGTGAGACCTCTGAATGGCGTGAAGTCACCAGTGGAGTCCCACATAACTCTGTGCTTTGACCTATCCTGTTTCTGATATACGTAAATGATCTCCCAGAGGGTATAGACTCATTCCTCTCAATGTTTTCTGACAACGCCAAAATTATGAGAAGGATAAAGACAGAGGAGGACAGCTTGAGGCTTCAAGAAGACCTGGACAAGCTGCAGGAATGGTCGAACAAATGGCTGTTACAGTTTAACCCAAGCAAATGTAATGTAATGAAGTTACGGGTAGGAAGCAGGAGACCAGATACAAGGTATCATTTGCGAGATGAAATACTTCAAGAGTCAGAGAGAGAGAAAGATCTGGGGGTTGATATTACGCCAGACCTGTCCCCTGAAGCTCATATCAAGATGATAACATCAGTAGCATATGCCAGGTTGGCTAACAAGATCAGCCTTTAGAAACTTGTGTAAGGAATCTTTCAGAACATTATATACCACATATGTCAGACCAATCCTGGAGTATGCGGCTCCAGCATGGAGTCCATATCTAGTCAACCATAAGACTAAACTGGAAAAGGTTCAAAGGTTTGCCACCAGACTAGTACCCGAGCTGAGAGGTATGAGCTACGAGGAGAGACTACGGGAATTAAACCTCACTTCGTTGGAAGACAGAAGAGTTAGGGGGGACATGATCACCACATTCAAGATTCTCAAGGGAATCAACAGGGTTGATAAATACAGGCTATTTAACACAAGGGGCACACACACTAGGGGACACAGGTGGAAACCTTGTGCCCAAATGAGCCACAGAGATATTAGAAAGAACTTTTTTAGTGGCAGAGTGGTTGACAAATGGAATGCATTAGGAAGTAATGTGGTGGAGGCTGACTCCATACACAGTTTCAAGTGTAGATATGATAGAGCCCAATAGGCTCAGGAACCTGTACACGTGTTGATTGACGGTTGAGAGGCGGGACCGAAGAGCCAGAGCTCAACCCCTGCAAGCACAACTAGGTGAGTACAACTAGGTGAGTACAGACCAGAGGCGGACTGACGGGGTCCGGAGGAGGAGACAACTGAGAGGGGCAGGCAAGGACAGCTGGAGAAGGGGGGGGGGCAGAAGTCAGGGAGTGCGCCTCAGCAAGGGCAGCAACCGAGAGGGAATCAGGGCAAAGGAAACCTCCATATCTGGGACAGGGGATTTGACCACTGAAATGGGAGAGGATGTAGTGACAGTCAGAGGGAGGGGGTGAGGAAGAAAGCGAAACCTTCTTACCCGCTGGAGAGGAAGAAGGAGAGGAGCCAGGCTTACGTTTTTGACTCGAAGAGACAAGCGTTCCAGTAACAACGTACCGGGTGAAAGATTCAATGGTCTCAGCAGGAGAAGAGGAACGGGAGCGAACAACTCGAAGATTGCTGGGAGGATGATGGATATCAGCCTGGACAGACAGGTGGCGTGGAGGGTCAAGAGACTGGGGGAGGGTCGGGATGAAAGAGTGGGGGGAGATGGGGAAGAAGACAGAGGAGATATGGTGGACTGGGTAGGAAGGGGGAAAACCCTAGATGGAGAACCGGGAGGGAGACCATCCGGGACAGGAGGCAAAGAAATAGGGGAGGAGGGGGTGGGTGTGGTCGGGTTTAAGGCCTGGGAACGGTTGTGAGACTGAGGACGGGAGGGAAGAGGAGAGGTAGAACGCAACACGCGAGTATATAGGAGACGCCCGCGAAAGGGGTGAGACGACGAACTTGGCATCTCACTTCAGGAAAAGACAGACGATCACGGTGCTTCAAGTTGAGGACGGCTTCCTCGAGTTTGTAGTGCATACACGAGCGTGAGAAGGTAGGGTGGGCTTCACCGCAATTGAGACAGCGAGCCTGGGGAGAAGTGCAATCGGACTTCGAATGACTATCGTCCCCACACAAGGGGCACAGACACACAGTACTGGTGCATTTGAGGACACCGTGCCCAACTTCCAACACTCATTGCAAAGTCTAGGAGAGGGAATGTACTTCTGAACGGACCATCTGGCACCAGCAAGAATAATAGAGGGCGGAATGGTCCTCCTATCAAAAGTGATTTTTACAATTCGAAGGGGCTGACGGCGACGATCACGAGGGGGGTCGAGTAAACGTGTCCACCTGGAGGACAGAATGACCTTGGGCTTCGAGGATATGTTTAATATCCTCATGGCAATCTTTGAGGCCCCGAACACCAGTTCGAACATGATGTGGGAGAACAATGCCAACACTGGCAGAAACTGAGCGTTTCTGGGGACCCGAACAGGGCTCTCTCCAATGCAGAACAAAGCGGCTAAGCGAGTAGCTGCATCCTGAGAAGGAGCAGTGACGACACGCGTACCGTAACTGGTGGAGTTAAAATTAACAGAGGCATCTACTGAATCAACAAGGTGTTTATGGAGGGAGAAATCGTCAGGAGGAGTAGAATCCAGATGGTGGAGATCAAAGTATTTAGCCCACGTAGTGGGACCAAAGAAGGCGTTGTAAGTATTATTACTTGAGGGGATCGTGCGAGTGCGGCCGTGGCGGGGACGGCGTTGAGAACCCCCAGAGAGAGAGGGGGTAAAAGGCGCAGTAGTCACAATGAGAGACGAAGTCGTGCCAGGGGACGAGGTGGTCACCACTGGGGGCTGGGGACTTGACCCTACCGCAGAGGAGTGAGGGGAGCTGAGGGTAGTAGTCAGTTCGTCGGGGCACAATGCAGTGTGGGCTACAGGGCCTGGTCTTACAATACAGCGGGGGCTTGGTCGCCCAACCCACGAGCCAGAGAGGGTACAAGAGGAATGTTCATAGACATAAATACAAGAAACTTATTCACGAATGTGCCCCCATACCCACCATGAAGCCACAATTAGAGGTAGGACACCCAACAAGAAACTATCACCGATCATGCCGGGACCCCCTAGGGGTTCATCGTGAGTATACGCCCCACAAACGTCACCTTATGAACCGTCAGTCCGTCGAGATCGAGTTCAGTGACGAAAGGGGGATTGACAATGAAAGGTTTCCCTCGCTCGAGACGTTGGGTACTACAGTTTTACGGATGCACGAGTATATGCCTCCTCAAACACCCGAGCGTCAAAACAAAAGAAGGCCAAAAGAATGATCAAAACAGGGACAAGGTCAGCAGTTAATGACTACGAGAAAGGAGAAGGGGAGGGGGAGAAAAACGAAACAAAAGGAAAAGGTGTCCAGCACAATTAGAGAGTGACAGCAGCAGGAGCACAAGGTTACAAAAGGACAGGACTGTCTTAAGGAACATCACACTCCAGCATCCACCCACTAAGCCCCCTCACGGCAACAACGAACTTGACAGGGAGGGGGAGCCGCCCATTAACCCCCCCCCCTTCACGACGGATACGGCCTGGAAAGAATGGGGCGCGCTTCACAGAACAGGAATGCTGAGAGCAAATGACTGCTCAAAATATAATGTTTTCCCACAGAACAAAGCCATGTGCAGCCTGATATGCAAATGGCGCCGGCAGGGAATCTAATGTACGATTCGGCATTGTCCGAGAATTGCAGTGTGTCGGGGGAAGGGATGGGGGCTATAGCTGCAGTCTCAACCCATTCTTGACTTTTCCATTAAATCCAGCAGTCGACACCCACAGACGCATTAATAAATTTTAAACATGCTGTTCATTTAAAACAGGAATTCTTAAATAAATTCATATTAATGTATTAGCATATATATAGGCATCGATTAGGGTAGGTGTTTAGAGTTCTGTTGGCAATTATTTGTATTTGTAGTACTTGGGTGAAGCATTTGCAGCGTCGTGGTTCAACCAAAAGGCGTCAGTGAAGCACTTTCTGGAACTGTTCAAACGTCATCAGTCGCGAGTCTTGTGTAAACCGTTTTTCATTCATAAACAGTGTGTTTGGCGGGTGCATGGAGTCACTTTTGGGTCTTTGTTTGGAGGCCAGGATGGCAGGCTTTATAGTCCAATAACGAACCCAGTGAGGGATCTTTGGCAGAGTCGCCTCTCATACTTTTAAACTATAGTATGATTGTCCAGGATGAAGGTGGTTGTGAAATTGGGCGTCTACTTACCATATAAAGGAGCAAGACTTGTATGCAGCTTTTATTTGTGTTTGTAGCCATGATATAAGGGACGAGCATACATGGGTTTGCACCAAATTTGTTTAAAATAGTCGTCGCCTCCTCCCCTTCCTTGCAATCTTGACATTCTCCACAGCAGACTTCCCTTAGTCCTTTATAGGAAACTCTGTTCATTGTGGTACTAGTTGTGCCTATGACCTTTATAAAAGGTCATCTTAAATTAATACTTTTTTATTGTTCCACCTTCCAAAGATGTTGACGTCTTCAGTGTTCACTTTCTAGGTTAAAATTCACAACATGAAACGGAAGCAAAAGATTAAGCTAGTGACATTTAGTGCCAAAATCTAACTGAATTCCGACTTTACCGAGGGTTTAATAGATTATATACCGCACATGCAAAACGAATGTGAATGAAGTGATTGTTTAGTATCAAGATTAGAAAGTAGCAAGCACAACCGATTGGGTATTTGTGGCCACCGAGTATATCAATCTCAACAGTAGTGATATTGTTACTTTTGTCTGTAAATAATCCGTCAACATGGCTAAGTAACTTGGAACGTTACATAGAATGCAATTGTAAAATAGTTATTATTGGCCAAAGATTTGTGTGGATCCTCCTCGGTGTGTTGACGTTAGCAAGCCTAACTTTTTTTTTTTTTTTTTATTTTATAAAAGAAACATACAAAGGATCACATCAGAACACAAGACAAGAACATAAGAACATTTACAACAAGAACATAACAATTAACACATGCACAAAAGACATCAATATATTACAAGACCTCATAAACCCCATGTACAGAAGTCCATATACAAAATGAAACATAAAACACAATACATAAACATAAATGAAACATAAGAACGGACATACAACAAACGGATGTAGCCGGACATGGAAATACGTACACAGGATAAATCAGACACTCACACACACACACAAAATGTACACAAGCACATGAACACAAAGCATGATCAATATAAGTAACATAAAAACAAATTACGGCCAAGGCCCAGGCACAACTACAAGACAGCCCCAAGAAAGAACCCGGGGCTAACTGCAAAACATCGAGATACACCTCAAACTATCACCACTCCCCGCAATAACAGCAATCACACCAACACAATTAGTACGAAAGCGTCTGCACCAATCCACACGGCACAAGCGAAGGCTCATGCAGGAGCCATGAAAAAAAGCACACACACCCACATATCCCTACACACACATCCCTACACACACAAATCCACACACCAAATCAAACATACAACCACAGGAGCAATCACTCATACACCCAGCTCAACCCTCCCGAGGAGGCCCACCGGAGGGCCAGGACTGCAGGACGAAAACAGAGAAGACCCACCCCTATACCACTCACCCAAAAGCAACCCCACGCACATACTCATCCGTGAACCAACCACGAAACTCGCTCGCAAAAGCACGCTGCACCCACCACTATGTGAACCGCAAACGGCCCCTCAAAAATCCTTAAAGCCGAGCAACCCCATAACCCTCCCTCCGACCCACCCACACACAATACACAAAGTCAGCAACAAGAAGACAGAGCGTATTGCGAACCCTGCGCGACCTCTGCGGAAAAGAAAAACAAAAACCTCATAAGGCCACCTCGACACCCTGGCCCACAAACCCCAACTAATACATCCCGAAACCAATCAAGCAAACCTCGCAGCCGCGCGCAAAAATAGAAAACATGCATCTGTGTCTCAGGGAGACCACAGTGCACACACTCGTCAGAGGCACGCAAACCCAGCATGCACAACCTGGCATTCGTCGCCAACGACAAATGCAAGAGCCGAAACAATAATTCCCTCTGCTGCGGGGCCAGAAACCGCGCCCCCAGCGCTGCCCACACATCCCCCCAATTCCAACATGGGAACAAAGCCTCCACCCGCGGCGGAACACGACGAAATAACACCCTATACACCGCCTTGACTGACAAGGATAGGAAACCCAGACAGCGGCAAACCTCCCGAAGAATCGCCACCGCCCAAGAGTAAACAGGGGGGGTACAAACCGCCGCCTCTCGACAAACGCCAAAATCTACCAAATAGCTAAACCGAACAGAGCAATAATAAATACTCAAAACATTGAGCCCCCACCCAACTCGAACCCAAAATGTTGGGTCCTCCCCAACCCCTGACACAGCGAGACCCAGAACAGCGCCCGAGCCCTAGTGAACACATCAGGAATGTCCACTCCACCCTCTCGCACAGCCAAAACCTACGTCGACCGACGAATCGGGTGGTAACGACCACACCACACATAGCGATACACCTGGCGTTCCAACCCGAAAGCTAGCCTACGATCCAGGGGAAAGCACCGAGCCACGAACCAAACCCGGGACAAAACTTTGCAATTTACAAGCAGCGCCCGCTGATAAATCGTCAACGGGCGCACAGCCAACAACCCAATCGCAACACCGACACTACGGGAAACCAAATCCCAATTGCAAGCCAAAGACCGCTCATAGGAAGCGAACCAGGTAAGCCCTAACACCCACATAGAAGCGACAACTGGAAACCACGACCCCACCCACACACGGCGAGAGGACCACCCACCAAGACCCAGAAGACCGGATTTCTCACGGTTCACCCGGGCCCCAGTGACCAACTCAAACCTCTCAACCACAATCTGGACTGCCCCAACCGACCCCTCTGAGGCCACAAACAGGACGGTATCATCCGCATAGCCGCAGATTGGCAACCGAAGACCCGACGGCAAACGAGGGGGGACGATCAACGGACAGTCCATGATCGCCCGAAAAAAAAGGCTCCTGAAAGACGATATATAGGAGCATCGAAAGCGAACAACCCTGCCGCACCGAGCGACGCATAGGGAAAGAGTCACTCAAAAACCCATTTACACAGACCACGACTACTACAACGAGCGTACAACATACGCACCCAACGAACAAACAAGGGCGGAAAGCCCAGCCTCCCCAACACCCGAAATACAAAATCGAGCGACACCCGGTCGAAAGCTTTCGACCAATCCAGTCAAAGCATCGCCGCCGAGTGTCGGACACGTACAAGAGCACATCCCGAAACAATGCATTGCAACAGAGAACGACCTGGAACACCACAAAACTGCTCCACAGAAAGAACAGACGCCACAACACTGCGACAACGACCAGCTAATACCTTAGACAGGATCTTGTAGTCTACGTTCAACAAAGTAATGGGCCGCCAGTTAGAGAAGAACCGTAAATCGCCCGGCTTCGGGAGAAGCTGCACAATCCCAACGCTCTGAGACATAGGCAGAACACACTCCCGAAGACAAGACCGGACCACCTCCAGCAGAACCTCCCCCAACACATCCCAAAAGGCGACATAGAACTCAACAGGAAGACCATCCGAACCCGGCACCTTCCCGGACCTAAACGACTGCACCACCTCAAACAGCTCCGCCAAGGAAACCTCTTTCACCAGACCAGCACACTCCACAACCGACAAACCAGGCACGCACTGACCCAAGAAACCCTCCGCAAGCGTGGCGTCCCCATCCACCTGCCCATATAGCGCAGCCAACTCCTGCCGCACATAGTGCAACACGCCACCAGTGTCCGAAACAACGGTCCCATCCCAAGAACAGAGTCCCGCGCGGCCCGTACTTGACGTAAAAGAAACGGGGAAATCCGTTCCCCGTCCACCCGCTCACTGACCCGAGCCCTCACACGCACACCCTCCGCCCACTCACCCCGCAACTCGCATATACGCGCCTTGCAGGCCACAATCTCATCAAAACGGTCAACGCCAGCGTTGTATACACATACACCCGCGATAACCGCGCCTGCAATAACCGCAGCAACCCAAAACACCCAGTAGCCTCGCGTTTAGCAACCACACGAAAAAATAAACGACACTGCACTTTACACCATTCCCACCACTCCAAGATAGACGGAAACGCACATCGCCGGGCGCGAATCCCGACCCACCAACACCGAAACTGACGACAAACAAGCGGACAATGCAACAACCCACAATTTAGCTTCCACCACCACGCACCGACTCGCACCTGACTGGGCACCCCAACCCGGACCACTACCAAACTGTGGTCGGAGAACGCAACCGGGACTGTTCGAAAATCATACACCGTACATTCCCCACCATTGACGTACACCCTATCAATCCGCGAACGCACCCCACGCGCAGCAAACGTAAACGACAGCCCTCCACCAAAGAGCCAAAGAGCACAGCAGCGTCCCGGCAACCCGTCCTCGCAAATTTAATAAGTCAATATTGACTTATTAGTTGCGTGCATAGGTGACATACTTAACATAATAGTTTCCCCTGAAAAGCTTCATAGAAAACACCGACCTTACCTAACCTTGTTAGTATGTTAAAATAAGCATCTTATAGCTTCGTAATTACAATTGTTACTTAACCTATTATAGGTATAGGTTAGGTAATAATTGTAATTACGAAGCAATAAGATGCTTATCTTAACATACTAACAAGGTTAGGTAAGGTCGGTGTTTTCTATGAAGATTTTCAACGGAAACTATTATGTTAGGTATGTCACCTATGCACATATTTAATAAGTCAATATTGACATTAAATTTGCAAGGACGGGTTGGTCCCGGAAACCGCAGGACCGCACCACCTCCAGCAACGCACTTGAGACATTCTGCAGACGAGCGCCACAACAATCCCGTGCACTCTTCACACAATTGAAGTCACCTCCAAAAATCATGCCCTGCGTATCATGACGCAAGAAAGGAAGAAGCCCCACCCGAAAGAACTCCTCCCTCTCCCGACGACGCGCCGCACCCGAGGGGGCGTACACCGTCAAGAACGGAACGACCCAAAAAAACTTCACCCGCACAAACAACACCCGCCCATCCTCGTCCAACTCCGTGTGAAGCACGGAGAATGAGGCCCTCCGAGAAAACAACATAAGGGTCCCCCCGAAAGGCGTCCTCGGCGGGTTGAGCACTACATGATAATGCACGCTCAGACACTGCAACACAGAAACATCACGCACATTATGCTCCTGTATGAGAGCCACATCCACACGTTGCTCCTGTAGAACATCCAACAGGCCCAACTGGACCCCAAGAGCATTCAAACCTCGAACATTCAAGGATGCACACACAACGGAGGGCGCCATCGGGACAACCTCAGGACACCCCCAACCTGTCGCGGCCCGCTGGCCGCACATCATCCTGGACCCCAGGACGATCACAGCGAACCCCACCCGTCGCCGTACCTTTCCTCATGGAGGAGCCCTCTGCCGGAGCCACGGAGCCTCCGCCAACCGGAACGCGGGCCGAAGCCCCCCGACAGCCATCCTTGGACAACACGACCACCAGGTCCCGGTCACCGCGAGAAGCTACCCACCCAGGGGCGCCACCAGCAGGAGGCACAGCTGCCGACACTGGAGGCACCTCAGAAGAAACCACCTCGACGTCTTCGCCTGCATCCTCCATCGCAACACCGCCCTCCATCCATAACCGACGAGGTGATGTATCCTGAGCCGAACGACGGCGCTTCACATGAGGCTGCTGATCGTCGGTACAACGACCCCCAGCAAGGGGCGCCCCAGAAGAACCCGACGCGGGCGGGCCCAAAGCCGAGGCAGCACGGTCACACAAAACAGCAACCTCCACGGCATGGGGCAACATCCTACCACCACGCCCGGAGACCGGAGCAGAAGGAACAGGCTCAGGAAGCGGGAGATCACACACCAGCTCACAGGGGGCACCCACCACAGACGCCAAGGCAGGCGCAGCTGAAGATGAACCAAGGGGCGAGGCGACCGGCGCAGATGACGTGGGAGGCGATGCAGAGACAGAGGGCAGGGATGGGAAGACGCTCATCACCACCCCAGCACCTCCGGGCAGCAGACAATCTCCAGCAGGGGAGGCAGGTATCACACCATCAGCAGCAGCTGGGGACCGCACAGAAGCCTCCGGCGGCTGATGCACCTCCGCCACCACCGAACGAAGAACCATCGAGCCAGGAACACCCGTATCCACAGAGCACACCGGTGAAGTACACGTACCATGGTCCGACCCAGCAGGCACGGAGGGGGCACTCGCCGAACCAGCTGCAGGCACCACCCTAGCCACCCCGCCAGAGCGAGAAGGCGATGAGGAAGCCCTCCGCGTATCCAAAGGGGGGAAGTCACCCTCCAAAAAAACGGAGGGAGCCTCAGCTCGAGGAGCATCACAGCCAGCCGCCTCATGTCCCTCAGCTCCACACCGGTAACAAGTGCGAGCCTGGCCCTGGTAAAATACTCTGAGCGAGAGCCCACGATACAGCAGACGAGACGGAACAGGGGATGTAATCTTCATACCAAGCGTACGAGTGCCCGTACGCAGCCCGCTCAGCCGGCCCGTACGCAAAAGGTTGAAGCGGTGAAACAGCACAACCCCAAACTTTCCAAACACAGACCGCAGCTCGACCTCAGAAAACGTCACCGGTACACCATGCACACTGACATATTGCACAGCCCCCCAGGGGTCCGAAATGGCCACAGACATAGCCGTGTCGGAGACTGGAACCGAGTGGCCGGCCCAACGTGCCACAAACTCCTTGTACTGTGAGCTCTCGCAGAAGGCCATCGCCACCCGCGTAGAGGAAAGCTTTTCCAGCCCGATCAAATCCCGGACGTCCACGTTGAGCACATCGACGATGGTAACCTCCACAAGCGTCCAATCCACATCTCCCGAGAAGTCAAGACACACTGTGTCCACCCGCCTGACGCGGGACACACCACCAACCACCATACCACCAGCTGGGCCCTCCGGCAAGCGGGCGCACTACACCACAATCCACCTCTACTCGGCACCAGGCGACAACTGGTAAGGCAAATGATCACGTCCTGGCCCTCTGGCGGCCAGTGAGCGAATCTGCAAGCCTAACATTGTAACAATCACTTTTGGCAAGCTGTTATTGGTGCGTTTAGGTCAACACCAGTCAGTGCTGTATTGCAAGTCAAGCATCAAGTTTAACGTTCAATAAAATGCTTCACAACTTTTTTGAGCTATTTTTTAGTAGATTAGATTTGTTAATATACTGCAACTTAAATATGTAGTATTAATAGTGTAATCTTTTTATACAAAATTCCCCATTTACCTCAACACCCCCCCCCCCCCCCCAGCCCTTCTCCATCAAACTGACCAACTTTTAACAACCATGACCATGTTCAGCTCTTACAATACTGGCGGCAGCGGCAGGCAGGACCAAGGTCACTACAGTTACCAATTTAGAGCATTATTTGCCTGGTCTAAAATATTTGTCCCGACTGAAGTTTTCAAGACATTAGATGTCAGGACGAAAAGGAGCCATGTTTTATGTCCCACACTTTAAAGACCTTTCCAAATTTAATGTTAACTATAAAAGGGAGAGAATTGACACAAGTACAAGAATGCCTATTAATTTTATAATTAGATCATTAACAATTTATAGATATTTATTTGGTATTAAAGGACAATGGTGGAACTGTCAACTTTCTAAGCAAGTGAAATGGTCATTTTTACCATTATATATATACACACACACACACACGAGGACTTCAGAAGTCCGAGTAAAAGTTGATACTTGCCAAATTTGGTACTCCAAGTATTAATTAGTTACATTCATAGATACTTTTGGTAGGTTCTGGGGCCGAGGCTCCTGCAAAAACACCGACAGTTCAGGATCAATGTTCACCACATTGCCACAGTCAGCTACAAGGCCGAATTCATTAGGTATAAATAAATTTCCTGCGATTTCTTCACTGGACATCACTAAAGACGTGATCGCTCTTGCTCAATCAGTTCACTATACAAGGCGAGGAACCGAGATAGAAATTGTGGATTTTTCTTCTTCTCGTCCAGGGTACTGGAGCTCTCCCTCATCACCAACGACACCGTCATTGACCCATACAGCATACCGTACTCCATCTTTTTTCTGTACTCCTGATGGAGCTCCTTTAGGGTGAAGGGCATCCCCCTACCCCCAGCCTCCATCACACTTCTGAAGGTGTCATAGTAGTAGGAGAGGAAGTCCCGCCAGTTGGCCTTCCTGTCTCTGCCGTGGAGGCTGGTGTAGAGAAGGTAGTTTAAGTCTGTGGCCGGGGAAGCCAGACGGTTCAGCTGGAGGTCAAGGAGCATTACATCAACCGGTTTACCTTCACTGTACCTGGAATTATGAGGTAAAACATTAGTGGCACACGAACTATTTTGTATATCATTTAAAAAAAATACCGAATTCATTGAAAGTTAAATTTTCAAAATTGAGAGTCAAAATACATCTAACAAAAGTAGGATGAAAAACTTTCGCCTACCTGAATTGTACGTTGTTCACCCAGCAGTCGCCATGACAAATTACATCAAACTTGGGATTTCTGACCAGGAAGTGTTTGACAAGATCAAGAGAGTTGTTCTTATGCTTGGCCAACCACTGCCCCGCCACCTCGTAGCCCTTCATGTTGGTCAACAAGGCCTCGGCACCCGCTAGACTTCCCGAGCATGTCTTGTTATGCATTTTCTTCACATTTTGCGATAAACTGGTCCAGTCTACAGCAATGTACGGGAATGCTTGAGCCAGGTCTTGCAAGGGCGTTTTTGCCTTCAGCAAGAGAGAGGCTGCGTGGAGTCGGGCCAGCTCCTTCAGGACCAGGTTTGTATGGTCTACATCGAGGCCCACTTTGCAGTCGAACACTTTAAATCCCAAAGGTCGGAGGTCTTCCAAGAAGATCAGATCTTTATCCTCTTCTAAAGATGTGTATAACCACCTTGGCATTCTCAAGTTACTATGCCCCAAGGAATTCAGCTCAGAGTTGAGTTGCGGAAGGATTTCCTTGAAAAATTCATTTTCTTTCTTCATCATGGATAAATGAAAATCAGCCAAGTGGTCCTCTGATCTATGTGGGCTTATTTTTACCACATAAGACACTACGTCATGCTTCCCCATCAGGGAGAATGCGACTTCAACACTGGTAACTGTTGAAGAAAAGTTGTCGCCCTTGCCAGCAAGGTCTCTTATGCTATGAGAGTTATATATGGCCTCTCTGCCCTTGTCCATCTTCAGTGCCTCCTTCACATGATCGACCTTTATGTTGGCCTGCGGTCCGACAGCGCCCGCACAACCCACTGCCAAATATACATCTCTTAATTTAGAAATTTGCTCGCGACTTTCTGGCTTTTGCACGATAACCATTACATATTCATATTACCTTTCATAAAAATACAAACAAGTTACATTAATAGTACAACGCTTATCATTTTATCATGTACTATGAGGGTAGCTGTTAAGGCTCTGGATCCCTCCCGCCAATTCAACATCTCTTTCCTCTCTCCAATAAGCAGACTTACACATTTATGTACATGCAAAAGGTAACAGTCTACCCCAACCTCTCTACCGTTGAACCCCGTATCTTTCATATTTCACCCCTACCCACCCTCTTAATTTGTAATTAAGGGGTCATAATTTAACTTAAGTTGTTCATGGTCAAACTTTTTTTACTAATTTAATATGAAAATGGCTGCAACTGTTTCAAGTTTCAGTATCGCAGCTTCAATAGAAAAAAAAATTTGTTTTTTCAACGAATTTCACATTCAGTTAGCTGCTACAACCACAATAATTAATAATGACAAGAAGGCACTAAACTGGGAAGGCTATGTAGCACCGTCAAATGTGCAGAATAATCAGAGAGTCCTTAATAACACCAAGCATGCCAATACGACAACAGAAATACACAAGGCGAACGACATTAGAAGTATCCGATTCACCAAGAATTCTGTCGAGGGAAAAGTGATCGCGAGGGACTGTCTGAAAGCAGGACACGCTTGTCCTGGAAGTCATGGTATTCAAGGATATGCGCGGACTAAGAGGGACAGAGCAATTAGAAAAATAAGGAGCAGGGCAGCGCTCCATTAAGTGACCGCAAGGTAAGTGTTTATGGATAAATATGCAACCTCGCCAGAGCCGTTTTCTAGTGCTGGTTATGGTGGTATGAAGGAAGGCCATGGGGGGGACACTTACGCTTTAGAGTACGCAGTTTGTTACTGGTAACAGAAGACTAACAACCCTGCCAACGAGCAAGGATCAAGAACGAATAACTGGGTAAAAATCTGAATAAAGTATACCTTTACTGGAGATAGGACAAAAGCGGATAGCTTCCGTAGTAACAGCATCCACACGCTCTTTTAAAGAAACTATAATATGCCTGGGAACCCAGCAAAACTACCGATTTAAATTTACTAGAGATAAGAAACGGCCAATGTTTAATCTCGACAGCCACCAGATGGACTGGATTAAAGGACCATAGAGCCATTAGGGCACAACGTGAGTCAACTACAACCATAAAGGAGGATTGACAACGAAAATGTAGGAGACGAGAGCATAGAGAATTTCATAAAGTTCTGCTGTGAAGATGCTAGTCTCCTGAGGCAGGCGACACAAGTGTCGTCAGGAAAAAAAAATAACTGGCCTACACCTTCTGCAGATTTAGACCCATCGGTGAATATGGAAATCGAGTGGTAGTGGGAAGAAAAATGTTAAAGAAAAAGGAGTTTCAGAACCGTAGGAGGGGGTAAAAACTTTAGCGATACAGGTCAGGGATGTACAAAATTTAGGAAGGAGGGACCCTCTACAAGGGGCAAGGACAGAACAATACAATGAGAAAGCGGTAATACGAATCTAAAGAATTCTGCAAGCGAGATAACCGGACAAAAAGAGGGAGGTGGTGAAGAATAACAGTAACTACCGGAGGGGTAAATGTCAATGCACGACAGAGACTAGAGTAAGGATGTTAGGACCGCGCAAGATAGGGAAGACTAGCGATCATGGCGGACCTGAAGAGATAGGAAGCCAGTGTCAACATACAATTATGAAGGCAGGAGTCGAACGGAAAGTACCAGAGGTGAAGCACAACCCAGTATGGTGCAAAGAATCAAGACTGCGAAGAGTAGAAGATGCAGACGAGTAAGTAGGGCAACCATAAATGAGTTTAGCAGGACGAGAGGGGAATGTAAAGAGGATCATGCTCCTATCCGTTCCCCAAGAAGTATGGGATAAAACTGAGGTTAAGGGCCTTAGAGCATTCAACTCTTACATCAGAGATATAGAGCGGCCAAGACAAACTAGTCAAATAATAACCCCAAAAGCTTAGTGGAATCTCTGTACACAAGGGGATGGCCATAAAATGTCGGACGAAGAAAACCACCCTTCAGA
>WNGS01168994.1:182422-224107 GCA_020271785.1 Procambarus virginalis
ACCACAAAGTCCATAAGAATGAAGTTGGGACAGAATATGATATCGCCAAGTGGTATCTTAAGCCTTTTCCAGGTCAAAAAGGACGGCACAAAACGTAGGTCTTCGGACCAAAAACCAGTACGAATATAGACGAAGTTCATCAGGAGATCTGTTGTGCTGTGTCATTTGCAAAAACCAAATTGAGAGGGGAGAGATGGTGAAAGTGTTCCAAGAACATCAAACGAACGTTAACCATACGTTCAAAGAGTTTGCAGACAACTCTTGAGGGCAATAGGGCGGAAGTTCTGAGATGATGTTCCGAGAGATACTGGTTTCTGAACAGGGAGAACAGCAGCATCGAGCCAGTCCTCAGGAACTGACGAAGACGCCCAGACCCGGTTATTCAGACTCTTCAAATAGGGAGACGTGCACGGTGAGAGATGGCGAAGCATCTCATAATTAATGTCTTCGGAGCCAGCTGTCGTAGAACCGCAGAGGGCCAGGGCAGATTGAAAATCAGAGAGATCGTCATAGGGAAGTACGAGATGGGTACGGAAATCCAAAAATGAGGTTCTAGAACAGGCTTACGAAGAAGGAAAAACTGAGGAAGATGAGAACCAGAGCTAACAGATGAAATGTGAGAACATAGTTCAGCTGCAACTTGCACCATGTTAGTCACAAGAGTACCACAGAGGAAAAGTACTGGCGAGATATCGGGAACAAACGAACTTTACCGATAACTTGCAGTTACACTTTCACATCTGCAGCAGGAGGAGTTTCGGACGTAATGGTTGAAACACAAGACTTCCAACTCTCACTTTTAACCCATACGGATGGTCCCACCAGCCACTACACTCCTTCCGAAACAGGAAAAAAAGAATCAGCCGTCTGCCGGCAGCAGTGTCGTTTCCAGGCTGCATGTTTACAGTGGATAGCTCGAGCACATTCTACTTCCCACCAGGGAACTCACTGCGTGCCCATAGAGGTAGAGCGAGGAATAGAGCGGAAGGAAAACGTCGACAACCCTTTAAAAAGAATAAAGATACGAGGGAGAAGCAGAATGTAGAGGATGGAGAGAGTAGCTCAGAGGGTAAAGAGGGTCTAGTCTCTCTTGGACAATTGCCACCTATGGAAGGAGAGGGGAGGGTGAAGAGAGAGGTAACAAGGATGGGGAAATATTCACTGCCATAGAGGTCATCAAGAACCCGCCAAGTGAAATGCAAGTAAAGATGCAAGCAGAGAGAAAGATCAAGACAGGAAGGGTGAGAGTTTGAGTCGAAATGAGTAGGCTCACCAGAAATCAGAAAAGACAGGGAAGAAGAGAGGATGAACTGTTCGAGAAGACGAACCCAGCAGTCAGAACATCACCCTGGAGGTTATGTCAACCATTTAAATCACCCAGCAGGAGCACAGGCTCTGGCAATGAGTCCAGTAGGTGTTAAAGATCGAGAAGGTAAAGTGGGACATTTGGACGGAAATTTAACAAAAAGTATACCATTTATTCCCAAAGACTCTGGCAGCAGAACATCTGAGAGGCGACGGAAAAAGTAGGGAAACGAATGGAGTATCAGAACGAATCAAGATAGCAGTAGAGTAATGGGCCCCAGCAAAAGCCTGGGGTGGGAGAGAAAGGAATAGCCATGGATGCGACCAGGACGAGCACCAAGCATCGGCTCGTGGAGACGGACAAAGGGTGAAAAACTGACATCAGAAATTGGAGTTCATGGAAATTGGCATAATATCTACGAATATTCCATTCAAGAATAGACATCGACAAAAAGAGAGGACAGCAACAGAATAAGGAAGAAACAAAGGGTTAATATGGAACACAGCATGTTAAAGAAGCTCAGGAAAGTCAGAGGACATGGGTAAACCGAGTGAGGATGAAGGGAAGAGCAGGAGGACAGACCAGAGGCGGATGAGCAGGGTCTGTAGGAGAAGACATCCGAGAGTCAATGACAGCAGGAGGAGCAGAAACCGGGGAGCACACCTTAGCAAGGGCAGCAACAGTGAAGGAAGCAGGGGCCAAAGAAACCATAGCAGGAACAGGGGGGGGGGAAACTACCACAGAAATGGGAGGGGATGGAGCAATAGTCAGAGGTGGGGTGCGAGGAAGAAAACGAAGCCTTCTTTCCCGCTGGGGACGAGGGAGAAGAGCCAGGCTTTCGCTTCTGACTTAAGACAGGTGTTTTAGCAACAACGTAATGGACAACAGACCTCTAGCGTGTGAACGGAGCGAAAAACGCGATTGCTGGGAGAGAGATGGACATCAGTTCGCACATATAGGCAGCGTGGAGAGCTAAGAGATAGGGGAGAAGAACGGGAAGGAGGATCGGATGGAGATTAGAAAGATATAGGAGACATGACAGTTGGTAGAAAGTGAAACCCCCAGACAGAAGCAGCTGGTGAACCCTCTGGATGTAAAGGAACAGGGGAGGAGGAGGTAGACTTGTCCGGGTCTACCTCCCGGACAAGTCTACCTACCGTTGCCTGGAAACTTAAGAGACTGAGGAAGGTGCGAAGGATGAGAGGAAGATTACAACACACAAGATGTCAGCAAAAGTGGGGGGAGACGCCGAACTTAGCACCTCGCCGCGGGAAAATACAAACGTTCCCGGCGACTCAAGTTGAGGATGGCTGCCTCAAGTTCGAAATGTATACACGCACAGGAGGAGGTAGGGTGGGGTGGGCCTCAATGCAATTGAGGCAGTGGGCCTGGGGAGAAGTGCACGCCAACTTAGTGACCCTCGCCCTCACACATGAGGACGAAACAGTACTGGAGCATCAGAAGGCCCCCCCCCCCATGTCCGAACTCCCAGCACCTATTTCAAAGCCGAGGAGAGGGAATGTACTCTTGAATGGAGCATCTCGCACCAGCACGAGTAACAAAGGGCGAAGTGTCCGACCGTCAAAGGTAATCTTTACAACCCAAAGGGGCAGATTGGGACGGCCACAAGGGGGTCGAGTGAACGTCTACCTGGAGAACAGAATGGCCTAGTTCCTCTAGGATATGTTTAATATCCTCGTGGTAGTACTTTAGGTTCCTAATACCGGTCGCAACATGGTGTGGTAGAAGAACAGTGCCAACACTGGCATTTAACCGAGCGTTCTAGGAGACCCAAACAGGGGTTCCCAATACCGGAAACCCGGAACCTAATACCTAATACCATTGGGCTTCGTCACCCAATGCAGAACAAAGCGGCCAAGCGGGTGGCTGCATCTTGAGGAGCAGCAACGACACATACCAAGATGGGTGGGGCTGAAAAATAAAAGGTAATTACTGAATTAACAAGATGCCTATGGAGGGAGAAATCCTCAGGAGGAGAAGAATCCAACTGATGGAAGTCAATGTACTTATTCCATGTAGCAGGACCAAGCAAGGCGCGGTACGAATTAGTATGGGAAAAGCGTGCGAGAGCGGCCGTGGCGGGGACAACGATGAGAACCCCTAGAGAGGGGTCATAAGGCGTAGTAGTCACCGAGAGATGGAGCCGTGCTAAGGGACGAGGCGGTCACCACAGGGGCTTTGAGCTTAACCCTACCATAGAAGAGGGAGAGGGGGGTGGGGGGCGGGGTGAAGGAGAGTAATTCTGTCCGAGCCCTATTAAGCAAGGGCTACAGAGCCTGGTCTTCCACCACAGTCCGACCCAGGAACCTGGTCGCCCACCCCTTGAGCCTGGTTAAGAGAAGTCATGTCGTCAGCCATGCATTAATCACTAAACGTTTGGGGCGTGAACCCAATGGATACCACCTACCAAGTCAGGGAGGTGGAGCGAGGGCCAGTGCGGGAAGGGGGCGTCGTCCCTATCAGAGCTCCCCTTTTCAAAATGGAAGTCCTACTCCATCGTCCATTCTCCCACATTGGTGCCAAGACCCCATTCCCCCTATCGCCCCAGCCTTGACCCCCAACCATCCACTCAGGACGGCCCCTCACGGGCGACCCCCTTCAGCGAGTGGTCCGATGGCTCACAAGGCCCCTACGTGATGACTTTCTGCATGTACACCACCCAAAGAGGGGCAGGAGAGGGGGCAAAGGCAAACCTCACTTGTCCCTAGTACGCGAGCCTCTCGCTACGACGAGACGACATCACAGAGGGATCTACAACCACAAGTGAAAATTTCTATGGCACTATCACATTAGCATATAATAAAGTATCCAAGACTATTTTCCACATTATGTTTAGTAAAAACTAATACAAAGTCCAAGTTCCTAAAAATTTATGCAAATATGTTTACTACCATTTATGAAATCATTAAATGAACTGTAGAAAAAAAACGCTTCTTACAGACGGTAGAGAAACTACACACGAGTTAAGTTTCATGTAAACTGAATAGAAAATGGATGTAAATGTTCCGTTTATATTACTTTAATAGAAATTAAAAAATGAAGTCCAAGGTGCTGCCATCTGTGGCCGGGGTTGATAACTAATTTCCTTCAGAACTGGCATCCTTACAGATAGGCTTACGTGCAGTCAGGTGTACAAGTTTCATGCAAATCATTCAATAAACAAGAAAAATTAAAAACAAATTTGGGTACAACTAAATATATTTATTATATGCAATTGTGATAGCCGAGAGTAAAGACTCCAGTAGACATTTGTTTGATGTTAATTTATAAACATTTTGGTAAATTGTTAACACTAATAAATATGGTTTCTCCCTATTTATGCTACGATGTCTATACTCGCCAAATGAAGCCATTTTTCATAAACTAGACGAAAAAGTTTGAAATCTAACTAGCTTTCAGTTATTGCATTTTTGAAAATTATGTCCCCTTACACTAAAATACTGTATGGGTTAATATGCAATTACTACGTATAAGGCAACTTTCCTTTCAGCTTGAAAATCTAAAGTACTCAAACAAATTAAGCAGTTTAACTTTAGCATATCGGACAAGGCCATGTTGGTTCCGTAAAATAGTAAATTACCCTTTTAGTTTGAATAGCTACCCAACAGCTTCCCTTCAGGTTCTTTATGGACACATTGGTAAAAGGTGCCAAGTCTACTATAAACATTATGCTTAAATATATTTCGAAGTTCATTAATAAAGTCAAATGGGTATCTACATTTATATATTAATGAATCTTTACGTCACTTCATGCATGCAACGTGGTTCAAATTCAGCAATTAGTAGAAATGTATACGACATGGGTATAGAGATATAGATATTAGTAACCGCAGATAATACAAGATGAAAATTCCTTTTCAGACAAAGATAGTCATAGCTTACACGTCTATAATAGGTCCACTACGGGATCACCATAACCCGTGCTACTTTGAACTTTTTGTTCCAGGTAGCGAATCTTGAAGAACAACAGTCTACAATAAACTTTAGGAATTACATACTGCTAAAGTTCACTACATCAGTTACAGGGATACTATGGTCAAGGCGATCTTTAATACATTTTGAAAAATATTTACCAAACCAAATTGTCAGCAAGTCATCCGACAGTTCATGAATGCCATTCACCCATCTTTGTCTCTAAAGACGTTCTTACATATTTCACTGAATTTCATTCTTAGTCAAGCTAATATTTCTGATCAAGTAAGATTTGACGGCGATATTCTTAGGCCGGGGGGAAAAAAAAGCAACAGACATGTGCATAGGATTTAGTCTGCTTGTCAACGGGCCAGTAGTTAAACCCCCGGCAAAATATTGAAAAATAAAATTGAAATAATAACCATCAGCAGAAGGTACATTAGCTAACTAGTCATGTTACCGCGGCTGAATCTCTTAAAACACACGTCACTTACAGGTGCGGAAGCTCACTAATCAAAAATAGTCATTACCGTGACAATTACAGTGAAGCGCCAGAACACAACCTCATTGGGTAACCATGTTACAATAAACTAGAGGACAGGTCGTAAACACCGGATGACCCGCGTTGTGAGCACCCAACACTAACTTACTTCTGCTATACGAGAAGGCCTTCAAGGAGGAGGCCAACTGTTGACGGAGAACTCGTCCACAACTATACATGTCCACCAGCCAGTAACGCAAGCCTCGAACTGCGCCCAGTGTCGGCCCACCTGTCCTCAGGTCAGTTTGTCCAATTGGCGGTCGTCACTTAAGACACATTCTTAAATTTTAACGTATTTAATTAAAAACAATAACTATTGTTTGTTTTCATATAAAATTAGTATCATTATATATAAAATTTCAAGGTATAGTTAGGCATAGGCTAGGTTAGGTTGGGTTCTCTTGGCGGTTATTTGTAGTTACAGTACATGGATGAACCAGTTATCAAATTGCAATTCGAACAGAGATCGTCAGCTGAGCAATGTTTGACAAATGTTGTACGTCATCAGTTGTGAGTCGTGTATAACCGTTTTCCTTCAAAACAGGGGGTATGGCGGCTGTATTAACGAGCATTTGCCCTTTATTGCAGCTCGTCCTCATAAACAAAGGCCAAAGTCGATTCCATGAACCCGCCAAACCCCCTTTTTATGAATGAAAATCGGTTTATACACGACTCACAACTGATGGCGACCGTACACTTCTGAAATAAGTGCTTCGCTGACGACTTTTGTTCGAACCACAACTCTGTAAATGCTTCACCCACGTATTACAAATACCAGCCCGTCCTCCAAACAAAGAACCAAACGTGATTCCATGCACCCACCAAACCCCCTGTTTTAATGAAAAGTGGTTTACATACGACTCACAACTGCTGACGTTCGAACATATCCGGAACAAGTGCTTCACTGACGAATTTTGTTCGAATCACAACGCTATAAATGCTTCACCCACGTACTACAAATACAAATAATCGCCAACAGAACCTGAACACCTGACCTAACCTATCCTATGCCTATATATACACAATATGCTAATATATTATAATATTAATTTATACATGAGAAAATTCCCGTTTTGAATGAACAGGATGTTAAAATTTATGAATGCGTCTGTGGGGTTGACCGCTGAATGTAATGGACTTGAGTAGAGCATGGGTTGCAGCAACAATAATCCCCAACAGAACCTAAACACCTAACCTAACCAATGCTAAATATGCACATTATGCTAATAAATAATAATAATAATTTATATATGAGAACATTCCTTTATCGATCGAATGAACAGCATGTTAATGCGAATTAATGTCAATTGATGAATTCGTCTTTGGGATCAACCGTTGGATGGAATGGACTTGGTCAGAGAACGGGTTGCAGCATTACGACGACTGTAATGATACCAATATGCCCTCTTGCAACTCCCTGACCGTATAGCACTTGACGTTATACTGTTGGGTTATGTGTGTGAATTAGTAACTGCATGACGCTTCATGATGCTTCATGCTGTTGGTACACGCACAAGGGGACACAGGTGGAAGCTGAGTACCCAAATGAGCCACAGACACATTAGAAAGAACTTTTTCACACTAGTCAGTAAATGGAAAGCAATAGGAAGTGATGTGGTGGAGGCTGACTCTATACACAGTTTCAAACGTAGATATGTTAGAACTCGAGAAGCTCAGGAATCTATACACCTGTAGATTGACGGATGAGAGGCGCGACCAAAGAGGCAAAAGCTCAACACCCGCAATCACAACTAGGCAAGCACAACTGTTAGAGTTTAACTCAAGCAAATGTAATGTAATGAAGATAGGGGTAGGAAGCAGGAGAACAGATACAAGGTATCATTTGAGAGATGAAATACTTCAAGAGTCAGAGAGAGAGAATGACCTGGGGGTTGATATCACGCCAGACCTGTCCCCTGAAGCTTATATCAAGAGGATAACATCAGCAGCATATGCCAGGTTGGCTAACATTAAGAACGGCCTTTAGAAACTAGTGTAAGGAATCTTTCAGAACATTATATACCACATATGTCAGACCAATCTTGGAGTATGCGGCTCCAGCATGGAGTCCATATCTAGTCAAGCATAAGACAAAACTGGAAAAGGTTCAAAGGTTTGCCACCAGAATAGTACCCGAGCTGAGAGGTATGAGCTACGAGGAGAAACTACGGGAATTGAACCTCACTTCGTTGGAAGACAGAAGAGTTAGGGGGACATGATCACCACATTCAAGATTCTCAAGGGAATCGACAGGGTTGATAAAGACAGGCTATTTAACACAAGGGGCACACGCACAAGGGGACACAAGTGAGTCCCCAAATGAGCCACAGAGATATTAGAAAGAAGCAGGCGATGAGTCACAATAACGTTGCTAAAGTATGTTGACCAGACCACACACTAGAAGGTGAAGAGACGACGACGTTTCGGTCCGTCCTGGACCATTCTCAAGTCGATTGATCGACTTTCTCAATCGACTTGAGAATGGTCCAGGACGGACCGAAACGTCGTCGTCTCTTCACCTTCTAGTGTGTGGTCTGTTCAACATATTAGAAAGAACTTTTTAGTGTCAGAGTGGTTGACAAATGGAATGCATTAGGAAGTAATGTGGTGGAGGCTGACTCCAAACACAGTTTCAAGTGTAGATATGATAGAGCCCAATACGCTCAGGAACCTGTACATCTGTTGATTGACGGTTGAGAGGCGGGACCAAAGAGCCAGAGCTCAACCCCCGCAAGCACATGTCTTTTACTCGGAAACTTTTGTGCTATGTCTTTTACTCGGAAACGGGTCGTTCTTCGTCCCTCTTTATCACTTTATGGTCATCCCCTTGAGTACAAAGATTCCGCGAAGCTTTTGGGGATATTCCTTGACACTCGTTTGTCTTGGTCTCCTCATATCTCTTACCTCCGTGTTGAGTGCTCTAAAGCCCTTACCCTCCTTCGAGTATTGTCCCATACTTCTTGGGGAGCAGGTAGGCGCACTCTCCTTGCTTTGCATTCCTCTCTCGTCCTGTCTAAGCTCGATTATGGTTGCCCTGCTTACTCGTCTGCTTCTCCTTCTGCTCTTCGCCGTCTTGATGCTTTGCACCATACTGGGCTGCGCCTCAGTTCTGGTGCCTTTCGTTCGACTCCCGTCCTTAGCTTGTATGTTGACACTGGTTTCGTGTCTCTCCAGGACCGCCGTGATCGCTACTGTCTTTGTTATCTTGCGCAGTCCTTACAACATCCTTCCTCTCGCCTCTGTCGTGCTTTAACTTTTACCCCTTCTGCAGTTCCTGTTCCTCTTCACCACCTCCCTCTTTCTGTCTGGTTATCTCGCTTACAGGTTTCTCTTTCCGTTCGTGTTTCTAATGTTTCTCCTCGTGTTGTTCCTTCTTTGCCTCCGTGGAGAGTCCCCCTTCCGCAGTTTTGTACATCCTTGACCCGCGTCACTAAGGCTTTTACCTCTCTACGGTTCTAAAACGCCTTTTCCTTGAGCACTTTTCTTCTCACTCCCACTCCGTTTCTGTCTTGACCGATGGGTCTAAGTCTGCGGACGGTGCAGGCGAAGAGTCACAATAACGTGGCTGAAGAATGTTGACCAGACCACACACTAGAAGTTGAAGGGACGACGACGTTTCGGTCCGTCCTGGACCATTCTCAAGTCGCTTGTGATGAGGAGGTAGAGAACGGGAAATAAATAGGCAAGAGAGAGGTGAGGAGGAAAGTAAGGTGTAGAGAATAGTAGTAATAATCGTAGCCAACCCAAGTAATAAAAGTAGCCAACACCGTCTGCGGACGGTGTTGGCTACTCTGTTGTTTTTCCCGATCGCACTTATATGTGTCGCTTACCTCCGGAGACTAGCATCTTTACAGCGGAGCTTTATGCTATTCTCTATGCTCTTCGTCTCCTGCTTTCTCGTTGTCAGTCTTCCTTTGTGGTTGTTGTTGACTCTCGTAGTGCCCTCATGGCTCTCGGGTCCTTTAATCCAGTTCATCCAGTAGTTGTCGAGATTCAGCATTGGCTGTTTCTTGTTCACAGTAAGTTTAAGTCGGTTGAGTTTTGTTGGGTTCCTAGACATATTGGTGTGTCTTTAAATGAGCGTGAGGATGCTGCCGCTAAGGAAGCTGTCCGCTCATGTCCCATCTCTCGTAAAGGTATTCAATATTCCGACTTACCCGGTTATCCATTCCTCCATCCTTACCCGTTGGCAGGCTTCTTGGTCATCTGTTACTGGTAACAAACTCCGTACTCTTAAATGTTGTGTTTCCTCGTGGTCGTCCTCTTACCACCGTAACCGGCGATGGGAAACTGCTCTGGCGAGGTTGCGTATTGGCCATACTCGTTTAACCCATGGTCACTTGATGGAGCACCGCCCTGCTCCTTATTGTCCTAATTGCATTGTCCCTCTTATGGTCGTGCATGTCCTTCTTGAATGTCCTGACTTCCAGGACAAGCATGTGTCTTGCTTTCCGACCGCGAGGGCCTGTCCCTCAATAGAATTCTTGGTGATTCCGATACTTTTGATATCGTTCGCCTTATGCGTTTTTGTTCACGTATTGGCATTCTTGGTGATATTTAGCGCCCTCTGATTATTCCACACATTTGATGGTGCTACATAGCCTTCCCGGTTTGGTGCCTTCTTTGATAATTACTTACTATGATAGTGCAGTTCGGCTCCTTAAGGAAAATTATGCTAAACCAGATCTAGCTATCAAATTTTTAGGTCAAAAATTGTTGGATTTACCATCAACAGATGGATCTTCTGACTCACTCCTAGCCTTTAGATTGGAGCTTGAGTCCTGACTCAAAGCACTTAGCCTTTAGGTAAATCTAAGTGTATCGGACTGGTTAATTCAAGTTACAGTAAGACATAAATTACCCAGTGAAATACTGGATAAGTTGTGTGCCTTACATAACAAATCTTCTCCGACAGTGCAGGAGATTACAAAAGGTTTACGCTCTGTTATAGAACGATAGAGACACAACAACAACAGATGATAAATCAACATCTAAACTTTCGTTAACCACCCATAGTAAACCATAGAGTGAAAACAGCCGCGTAACATTGTGGAGGCGGGGTCCCTCGATTGTTTCAAGCATGGGTTGGACATGTATATGAGTGGGATTGGGTGGTTATAAATAGGAGCTGCCTCGTATGGGCCAATAGGCCTTCTGCAGCTGCCTTTGTTCTTATGTTCTTATGTTCTTATGAACAGTACTCCAAATAAATCTAAACCAAATACCTCCACCCCAAGGTGGAAACAAGGCAGTGTGGGCACATATGCAGTGGGTCCCTCCAAATCTATGGTTAATGTGTCACCCAAAACGGTGACTTCCAAAGGTGCTGTGGAATGGAGGCCCTGTTTGTTCTGTGATGAGGAACATTCCATGAACAACTGCAATCCTTACCCTGATCGTGCTACACGTGTAAAACAACTCAAGGAGTTGCACAGATGCACCAGGTGTCTAAGGTCACATAACCCCGATACCTGTGCAACTCAATTGCGCACCTGCAATAGGTGCAATAAGAGTCAACACCATACAGTACTGTGTGGGGACACAAGTACAAAGTCTCCCAAACCATAGGTGGAGGAAGAAACTTCCACTACAGTACAGCTCTGTAAAGTGCTTCCAGATGTAAGTGTACTATCAACAAAGTGTGATCATAAATCACCTTTGCCTACTGCCCAATTACTTCTTAAAAACAGAAGGTCCAAGGTCACCAGCCGTGGATTATTTGACCAAGGATCTCAAATAACATTTATCACCAATTATAAGAATTGGTAGATATCTTAAAACTAAAAGCCTGTACGAGACGAAAATAGACATAGCAAGATTCCTGACTAACTCAGGAGCCCGAGTCTACAAAGTAGTCCAACCAGTAGTACGTTTAGGTGGTTATGCCCGTATGGTACAGGCTGTTGTTGTAGACAAACTCCCATAAGACCTCTATAAGAACATAAGAACAAAGGTAACTGCAGAAGGCTTATTGGCTCATACAAGGCAGCTCCTATCTATAACCACCCAATCCCACTCATATACATGTCCAACCCAAGCTTGAAACAATCGAGGGACCCCGCCTCCACCACGTTACACGGTAATTGGTTCCACAAATTAACAACCCTGTTACCGAACCAGTATTTACCCAAGTCTTCCCTAAATCTAAACTTATCCAATTTATACCCATTGTTTCGTCTTCTGTCTTGTGTTGATACTTTTAATACCCTATTAATATACCCTTTGTTATAAGAACATAAGAACAAAGGCAACTGCAGAAGGCCTATTGGCCCATACGAGGCAGCTCCTATTTATAACCACCCAATCCCGCTCCTATACATGTCCAACCCAAGCTTGAAACAATCGAGGGACCCCACCTCCACAATGTTACGCGGCAATTGGTTCCACAAATCAACAACCCTGTTACTGAACCAGTATTTACCCAAGTCTTTCCTAAATCTAAACTTATCTAATTTATACCCATTGTTTCGTGTTCTGTCTTGTGTTGATACTTTTAATACCCTATTAATATCCCCTTTGTTATGTCCATTCATCCACTTGTAAACCTCTATCATGTCACCCCTAACTCTTCGCCTTTCCAGTGAATGCAACTTAAGCTTAGCTAATTATTCTTCATATGAAAGATTTCTAATTTGGGGAATTAACTTAGTCATCCTACGCTGGACACGTTCAAGTGAATTTATATCCATTCTATAATATGGCGACCAAAACTGAACTGCATAATCTAAATGGGGCCTAACTAGAGCAAGATATAGCTTGAGAACCACACCAGGTGTCTTGTTACTAACGCTGCGATTAATAAATCCGAGTGTCCGATTAGCCTTATTACGAACCTTCATGCATTGATCCTTTTGTTTTAAATTCTTACTAATCATAACTCCCAGATCCCTTTCGCAATCCGACTTCGCAATCTCAACACCATCTAGCTCGTATCTTGTAACTCTATCATCGTTACCTAGCCTCAGAACTTTACATTTATCAGCATTAAACTGCATCTGCCAATCCTTTGACCATTTCAAAACCCTATCTAGATCAACTTGAAGTGATAGTGAGTCCTCCTCCGAATTAATTTCCCTACCGATTTTCGTATCATCGGCAAATTTGCAAATGTTGCTACTCAAACCTGAATCTAAATCATTTATATATATTATAAACAACAGAGGTCCCAAGACAGAGCCTTGAGGCACTCCACTTACAACATTTTCCCACTCTGACTTGACTCCATTTATACTAACTCTGTTTCCTTTGGTATAGCCATGCCCTAATCCAGCTTAATATAGCACCCCAATACCATGAGCCTCTATCTTTTTAATCAGTCTTTCATGTGGCACTGTATCAAAAGCTTTGCTAAAGTCAAGGTACACAACATCACAATCCTTACCACTATCAACTGCCTCAACTATGCTAGAATAAAAAGATAACAAATTTGTTAAACATGAACGGCCATTTATAAAACCATAAAACCATGTTGCGACTCAATTATTAATTTATGTTTTTCAAGATGAAGACGAATTTTATTTGCTATTATAGATTCAAGTAACTTTCCCACAATAGACGTTAGGCTAATTGGTCGATAGTTAGACGCAAGTGATCTATCTCCTTTCTTAAAAACTGGTATCACATTAGCAACTTTCCAAAACTCTGGCACTCTGCCTGACTCTATTGATTTATTAAATATGATTGACAGTGGGTCACAAAGCTCCTCTTTGCATTCTTTCAGCACCCTGGCAAACACTTCATCCGGCCCTGGGGATTTGTTTGGTTTGAGTTTTACTATTTGTTTAAGAACATCCTCCCTGGTAACTGCTAAACTCGTCAACCTGTCCTCGTCCCCACCCACATAGACTTGTTCGGCTGAAGGCATATTGTTAAGTTCCTCTTTAGTAAATACAGATACAAAATATTTGTTAAAAATACTACTCATCTCTTCATCACTATCTGTTATTTGACCTGTCTCAGTTTTTAATGGACCTATCCTTTCCCTAGTCTTAGTTCGATATAACTGAAAAAACCCTTTAGGATTTGTCTTTGCTTGCCCTGCTATACGAACTTCATAGTTTCTTTTTGCTTTCCTTATCTCTTTTTTAACATTTCTAACCAGTTGTACGAATTCCTGTTCTAAAGTGACCTCCCCATTTTTAATCCTTTTGTACCAAGCTCTCTTTTTACCTATAAGGTTCTTCAAATTCTTTGTTATCCACTTTGGGTCATTAGTAATCGATCTATTCAATTTGTGTGGTATACTACGTTCTTGTGCTTTGTTTAGAATATTCTTAAATAAGTTATATATTGAATCCACATCGAAATCCCCATTTACATCATCTATCGCTGGGTTCATGTCTCGCTCCAAGACCGGCCCACACCCCATACCCAAGACTTTCCAATCAATTTGACCCAAAAAAATTCTTAGGCTATTAAAATCAGCTTTTCGAAAATCTGGCACTTTAACAGAATTTTCTCCTACAGGTCTATTCCATTCTATGCTAAATCTGATTTCTTTGTGATCACTGTTCCCTAGCTCACTCCCTATTTCGATGTCATTAATTTGTGTTTCCCTGTTAGTTAACACTAAATCTAAAATATTATTTTCCCGTGTTGGTTCCTTAATGTGTTGCGTAAGAAAGCAATCGTCAATTAATTCTAGAAAATCTTCTGCTTCACTATTCCCTGTTTTGTTCAACCAGTTTATTCCACTAAAATTAAAGTCACCCATGACATAAATACTGTTAGATCTAGATGCCCTAGATATTTCATCCCATAGATGCTTTGCTTCCATTCTGTCTAAATTTGGTGGCCTATATATAACTCCTATTATAATATTATTTGCTTTTTCGTTTAATTCTATCCAAATAGTTTCTGTGTGTGGCTCAGTTTTGATTCCCTCTTTGAGACTACATTTCAAATTGTCCCTAACGTATATGGCTACTCCACCTCCTCGTCTAATATATCTATCTGTGTGAAATAGTTTAAATCCATTTATTTGATATTCAGCTAATAGTTCTCTATTATCTACATTCATCCACGTTTCGGTAAGTGCAATAATATCTATTTTTTCTGTGCATACAAGAGCATTTAATTCGTTAATTTTATTTCTTAGACTTCTACTGTTAGTGTAATATACCCTAAGTGAATAGTTATTTTGAGGCCCTTCTCTTTCCCTGATCATTTTGCCAATTCCTTTCTCCCACAAACACATACTTTTATTACCTCCTTCCTCCAAATCAATTCCCATACCTCTATCTACTAAGAGTTTAAACCCAGACAAACACCTCTAACCACTTCTTCCAACGAGTTCGCAACAGCAACAACCCCAGCTCTCGATAGATGCACCCCATCACGAGCATACATTTCATTCCTTCCATAGAAGTGTTCCCAGTTGTCTATGAAAGATATTGCATTTGATTTGCAATATCTTTCCAGCCGGCAATTGACACCAAGTGCCCTCGACATCCATTCATTTCCCACTCCCTTTCTTGGAAGAATGCCACATATGATCGGGATTCCTCCCTTGCTCCTAATTAATTCAGTGGCTGTCCTGAATCTCTGTATTAGTTCCTCACTCCTAACTCTTCCAACATCATTACCCCCTGCACTAATACAAATAATGGGTTTGTTCCCATTTCCCGTCATAATATCATTCATGTTTCCAACAATATCACCAATTCCAGCTCCCGGATAGCACACCCTTAATCTGTTCCCCCTATCTCTGGCACAAAACGTTCTGTCTAAATATCTCACCTGGGAATTTCCCACAACCAAAATTCGCTTCGATTCTCCATTTTCCTTTCGAGCAGTTTGAGGGACCTGCATTTCAATGCTCCTCGTTGCTTTGCCTTTGGCTCCTCGTTGAACAACAGGTTCACCACAGCACTCGTCCTCTAACACATCAAATGCGTTAAAAGTCTGTAGGCTATTAGTTGTCGGTTTTGCCAAGGTCTTCTTAAGACCCCTGTCTTTCACAACTTGCCAAGACGAGGACTTCTTAATTCTGGTCTCAACAAAGGCCTCCTTTGTTTCTTCCTGATGTTGCTTCAGCAAACGTACCTCCTCCCGTAGCGAATCCAGCTTTGTCCTCAGATCTCCAACTAGAAAATGTCCATTCATCCACTTGTAAACCTCTATCATGTCACCCCTAACTCTTTGCCTTTCCAGTGAATGCAAGTTAAGCTTTGTTAATCTTTCTTCATATGAAAGATTTCTAATTTGTGGAATTAGCTTTGTCACCCTACGCTGGACACGTTCAAGTGAATTTATATCCATTCTATAATATGGCGACCAAAACTGAACTGCATAATCTAAATGGGGCCTAACCAGAGCAAGATACAGCTGAAGAGCAACACTAGGTGTCTTGTTACTAACGCTTCGATTAATAAATCCCAGTGTCCTATTTGCCTTATTACGAACATTCAGGAATTGACCCTTTTGTTTTAAATTCTTACTAATCATAACTCCCACATCCCTTTCGCAATTCGACTTCGCAATCTCAACACCATCAAGCTCGTATCTTGTAACTATCTTCATTACCTAGCCTCAGAACTTTACATTTATCAGCATTAAACTGCATCTGCCAATCTTTTGGCAATTTCAAAACCCTATTTAGATGAACTTGAAGTGATAGTGAGTCTTCTTCCGTGTTAATTTCCCTACCGATTTTTGAATCATCTGCAAATTTGCAGATGTTGCTACTCAAACCTGAATCTAAATCATTTATATATATTATAAACAACAGAGGTCCCAGGACAGAGCCCTGAGGTACTCCACTAACAACATTATCCCACTCTGACTTAATCCCATTTATACTAACTCTCTGTTTCCTTTGGAATAGCCATGCCCCTAATCCAACTTAATATAGCACCCCCAATACCATGAGCCTCTATTTTTTTAATCAGTCTTTCATGTGGCACTGTATCAAAAGCTTTGCTAAAGTCAAGGTACACAACATCACAATCCTTACCACTATCAACTGCCTCAACTATGCTGGAATAAAAAGATAGCAAATTTGTTAAACATGAACGGCCATTTGTAAAACCATGTTGCGACTCATTTATTAATTTATGTTTTTCAAGATGAAGACGAATTGTATTTGCAATTATCGATTCAAGTAACTTTCCCACAATAGACGTTAGGCTAATTGGCCGATAGTTTGACACAAGTGATCTATCTCCTTTCTTAAAAAATTGGTACCACATTAGCTACCTTCCATGACTCTGGCACTCTACCTAACTCTATTGATTTATTAAATATGGTAGACAGTGGCTCGGAAAGCTCCTCTTTGCATTCTTTAAGCACCCTGGCAAACACTTCATCCGGCGCTGGGGATTTGTTTGGTTTTAGTTTTACTGTTTGTTTAATTACGTCCTCCCTGGTAACTGCTAAACTATTCAACCTGTCCTCGTCCCCACCCACATATACTTGTTCGGCTGAAGGCATATTGTTAAATTCCTCTTTAGTAAATACAGATATAAAATATTTATTAAAAATACTACTCATCTCCTCGTCATTATCCGTTATTTTACATGTCTCAGTTTTTAATGGACATATCCTTTCCCTAGTCTTAGTTCGATATAACTGAAAAAAACCTTAGTTCGATATAACTGAAAAAAGGGAACTGGTGAATCTAATTGTAGCTCTGAGGACAGAGTTGGATTCCCTATGGGAGGAGGTACGACAGCTGAAACAACATCAGGAAAAAACAAAGGAGGAGACATGTATTAAAAAGACCTCATCTTTGAAAGTTGTAAAGGACAGGGGTCTTAAGAAGACTTTGACAAAGCCGCCTACTGATATAATAAAGACTTCTATCGCATTTGCCGTGTTGTAGGACGAGTGCTGTGGTGAGCCTGCAGTTCGTTCGAAAGGCAAAGCAACGAAGCACAGGTCCCTCAAAGTGCTCCAAAGGTAAAGGGAAGGAGCTAAGCAAATTTTTGGTTGTGGGAGATTTGCAGGTGAGGTATTTAGACAGAACGTTTTCTGCCAGAGATAGGGGGCACAGGTAAAGGGTTTGCTATCCGGGAGCTGGAATTGGCGATATTGTTGGCAACGTGAATGGTATTATGGATGAAAATGGGAACAAACCCATTATTTGTTTCAGTGCTGGTGGAAACGATGTTGGGCAAGATAGGAGTGAGGAAATGATACAGAGGTTTAAGACAGCCATAGAATTAGTTAGGTGCAAGGGAGGAATCCCGATCATATGTGGCATTCTTCCAAGAAAGGGAAGTGGAAATGAATGGTTGTCGAGGGCACTTGGTGTCAATTGCCGGCTGGAAAGATATTGAAAATCAAATGCAATATTTTTCATAGATAACTGAACACTTCTATGGAAGAAAAGAAATGTATGCTCGGAATGGGGTGCTTCTATCGAGGACTGGGGTTGTTGTTGTTGCGATCTCGCTGGCACCAGTGGCTGGAGGCGTTTGTTTGGGTTTGTGTTTAAGCTGTTAGTAGATAGTAGTATGGTAATTGATATGGCGGAAGGAGGTAATAAAAGTATGTGTTTGTGGGAGAATCAAATTGGCAAAATGATCAGGGAAAGAGAAGGGCCTCAAAATAACAATATACTTATGGTATATTACACTAACAGTAGAAGTCTAAGAAACAAAATAAACGATTTACATGCTCTTGTCTGCACAGAAAAATAGATATTATTGCACTTACCGAAACGTGGATGAATGTAGAAAACAGTGAACTATTAGCCGAATATCAAATAAATGGATTTAAACTATTTCAAACAGATAGATATATTAGACGAGTAGGGGGAGTAGCCATATATGTTAGAGACAATTTGAAATGTAGTCTCAAAGAGAGAATCAAAACTGAGTCACATACAGAAACTCTTTGGATAGAATTAAACGAAAGAACAAATAATCTTATAATAGGAGTTATATACAGGCCACCAAACTTTGACAGAATGGAAGCAAAGCACCTATGGGATGAAATATCTAGAGCATCGAGGTCTAGCAGTATTTGTGTCATGGGGTAACTTTAATTTTACTGGAATAAATTGGTTTAACAGAACAGGGAATAATGAAGCAGAAGATTTTCTAGAATTAATTGACGATTGCTTTCTTAGCCAACACATTAAGGAACCAACATGGGGAAATAATATTTCAGATTTAGTGTTAACTAACAGGGAAACACAAATTAATGGCATCGATATTGGAGTGAGCTAGGGAACAGTGATCACAAAGAAATCAGATTTAGCATAGAATGGAATAGATCTGTTGGAGAAAATTCTGTTAAAGTGGCAGATTTTCGAAAAACTTATTCCAATAGCCTAAGATTTTTTTTGGGTCAAATGGATTGGAAAGTCTTGGGTATGTGGGGGTGAACCGGTCTTGGAGTGAGACATGAACCCAGCGATAGGTGACGTAAAAGGGTAATTTCGATGTGGATTCAAAATATAACTTATTTAGGAATATTCTAAGCAAAGCACAGAAACGTAGTATACCATACAAATTGAATGGATCGAATACTAATGACCCAAAGTGGATAACAAAGAATTTGAAGAACCTTATAGGTAAAAAGAGAGCGTGGTACAAAAGGATTAAGAATTGGGAAGTCAGTTTAGAACAGGAATTCCTACAACTGATACGAAATGTTAAAAAAGAGATAAGGAAAGCAAAAACAAACTATGAAGTTCGCATAGCAGTGCAAGCAAAGACAAATCCTAAAGGTTTTTTCAGTTATATCGAACAAACACTAGGGAAAGGATAGGTCAATTAAAAATTGAGACAGGTCAAGTAACGGATAATGACGAGATGAGGAGTAGTATTTTTAATAAATATTTTATATCTGTATTTACTAAAGAAGAACTTAACAATATGCCTTCAACCGAACAAATCTATGTGGGTGGGGACGAAGACAGGTTGACTAGTTTAGCAGTAAACAGGGAGGATGTAATTAAAGTTTTTAGTTTTAAAACTAAAACCAAACTACAGATTACCAGAGTCATGAAAGGTTGCTAATGTGGTAATGGATAAACAGAATAGGGAATAACAAAGCAGAATATTTTATAGAAATAATTGACGATTGCTTTCTTACGCAACACATTAAGGAACCATCACGGGAAAATAAAATATTAGAATTAGTGTTAACTAACAGGGAAACACAGATTAATGACATCCAAATTGGGAGTGAACTAGGGAACAGTGATCACAAAGAAATCAGATTTAGCGTAGATGGAATAGATCTGTAGGAGAAAATTCTTTTAAAGTGCCCGATTTTCATAAAGGTAATTTTAATATTCTAAGAAATTGTTTGGGTCAAATAGATTGGAAAGTCTTGGGCATGGGGGGTGGGTCGGTCTCGGAGCAAGACGTGAACCCAGCTATGTGTGATGTAAAGGAGGATTTTGATTTGGATTCAAAATATAACTTATTCATAAATATTGTAAGCAAAGCACAGGAAAGTAGTATACTTTACAAACTGAATAGATCAAATACAAATGACCCGAAATGGATAACAAAGGATCTGAAAAACCATATGGGTAAAAAGAAAGCGTGGTACAAAAGGATTAAGAATGGGGAAGTCAGTTTAGAACAAGAATTCGCACAACTGGTTAGAAATGTTAAAAAAAAGATAAGTAGACCAAAAAGAAACTATGTAGTTGGTGTAGCAGGCCAAGCAAAAGTAAATCCTAAAGTTTTTTTTTCAATTATATCGAACAAAGGTTAGGGAAAGGATGGGTCCATTAAAAACAGAGACAGGTCAGATAACAGATAATGACGAAGAGATGAGTAGTATTTTTAATAGATATTTTATCTCTGTATTTACTAAAGAAGAACTTAACTCTATGCCTTCAGTCGAACATGTCTATGTGGGTGGGGACGAGGACAGGTTGACTAGTCTAACAGTTACCAGGGATGATATTATTATATAAATAGTAAAACTAAAACCAAACAAATCCCCAGGGCCGGATGAAGTGTTTGCCAGGGTGCTTAAAGAATGCAAAAGGGGCTTTGTGATCCATTTTCTACCATATTTAATAAATCATTAGAGCCAGGCAGAGTGCCAGAGTCGTGGAAGGTTGTTAATATGGTACCTATTTTTAAGAAAGGAGATCTTTCCACTTGCATCTAACTATCGGCCTTATCTAACTATAGCCTTATGTCTATTGTGGGGAAGTTACTTGAATCGATATTTGCAAATACCATTCGTTTTCATCTTGAAAAACATAAATTAATAAACGAATCACAACATGGTTTTACAAATGGCCGTTCATGTTTAACAAATTTGCTATCTTTTTATTCCAGCATAGTTGAGGCAATTGATAGTGGTAAAGTTTGCGATGTTGTGTACCTTGACTTTAGCAAAGTTTTTGATACAGTTCTACATGAAAGACTGATTAAAAAGATAGAGGCTCATGGTATTGGGGGTGCTATATTAAGTTGGAATAGGGCATGGCTATACCAAAAGAAACAGAGTCAGTATAAATGGGGTTAAGTCAGAGTGGGAAAATGTTGTAAGTTGAGTGCCTCAAAGCTCTGTCTTGGGACCTCTGTTGTTTATAATATATATAAATGATTTAGATTCAGGTTTGAGTAGCAACATTTGCAAATTTGCCAATGAGATAGAAATCGGTAGGGAAATTAACAAGGAAGAAGACTCACTATCACTTCAAGTTGATCTAAATAGGGTTTTGAAATGGTCAAAAGTTTGGCAGATGCAGTTTAATGCTGATAAATGTAAAGTTTTGAGGCTTGGTAATGATGATAGAGTTACAAGATACGAGCTAGATGGTGTTGAGATTACGAAGTCGGATTGCAAAAGGGATCTGGAAATTATGATTAGTTGGAATTTAAAACCAAGGATCAATGCAGGAATGTTCGTAATAAGGAAAATAGTACACTGAGATTTATTAATCGAAGCATTATTAACAAGACACCTGGTGTTGTTCTTCAGCTATATTTTGTTCTGGTTAGGCCCCATTTAGATTATGCAGTTTAAATAATAATAATAATAATAATTTTAATGGATTTATAGATAGAGCTAGTATATATATAATAATAATAATAATAATGGATTTATAGATAGAGCTAGTATATACAATGCCTAAAGCCACTATTACGCAAAGCGTTTCGGGCATGACAAACATTAATGACTAAACCTTAATACTAATTGAGTATAAAGAATAAAATGTGTTGAGAACAAATAAAAATAGAGATAAAAGAGGGGGGAACGTGGCTGAAAAAGCAGCACAAATACTATTAGGTCGACAAACAGCGTTGTTTAAAAAAAACAGACATGGATTGACAATAGAAGGGTAAGGTAGGTTACAGGGAATTTATTAGGTAGTGCTTCGTTTTTTTCTTAAACTGGTCGAGAGAGGTACAGTCTTTAACATGGTTGGGAAGGTCATTCCACATTCTGGGTCCCTTGATTTGTAGAGCATTTCTAGTTTGATTAAGTCGTACTCTTGGAATATCAAAACTCTATTTATTTCAGGTGTGGTGCTCATGGGTTCTGTTACAACCTTCAATGAAGCTTTTGAGGTCAGGATTGGCATTACAGTTCAGCGTTTTATATATGTATAATACACATGAGAGAATGTGCAGTGACTTAATATCTAACATATTCAGAGATTTGAGTAAGGGTACCGAGTGATGTCTGGGGCCAGAGTTGGATATTGTCTTAATAGCAGCTTTGTGTTGAGTAATTAGAGGACGTAAATGATTTTGGGTAGTAGAACCTTAAGCACAAATACCATAGTTGAGATATGGATAGATGAGGGAGTAATAGAGAGTCACCAGGGCAGGAAGGGGTACATAATATCTGATCTTAGAAAGAATGCCAACAGTTTTTGAAACTTTTTTTGATATATTTAGAATGTGTCCATGGAAATTCAGCTTGTGGTCAATGAGAACGCCAAGGAATTTGCCATCTACTTTGTTACAAATGTGGGTATTGTTTACTTTGAGATTTATTTGATTAGAGGATTTATTGCCAAACAGAATATAGAAAGTTTCGTCAATGTTAAGGGTGAGTTTGTTGGCAGTTAGCCAAAGATGGACTTTATTTAGCTCAGTATTTACTGTGGCATGGGAGCCGGTCGGCCGAGCGGACAGCACGCGGGACTTGTGATCCTGGGTTTGATCCCAGGCGCCGGCGAGAAACAATGGGCAGAGTTTCTTTCACCCTATGCCCTTGTTACCTAGCAGTAAAATAGGTACCTGGGTGTTAGTCAGCTGTCACGGGCTGCTTCCTGGGGTGGAGGCCTGGTCGAGGACCGGGCTGCGGGGACACTAAAAAAAAATAAAAAGCCCCGAAATCATCTCAAGATAACCTCAAGAAGGGGGTCAGGACTGGAGTAAATGAAGGTTGTGTCGTCAGCAAATAGAATTAGTTTGAGGTGTTGGGAGGCATTTGGAAGGTCATTAATGTAGATGAGAAATAGGAGAGGGACAAGTATGCTGCCCTGAGGAACACCAATGTTGATGGGTAGGGTGGGAGAAATTGAATTATTCACAGAAACATACTGGAGCCAGTCAGTAAGGTAAGATATGAGGTATTGCAGGGAGTGTCCTCTGACTCCATAATGATGTAGTTTAAGAAGAAGGTTTTGGTGATTGACAGTGTCAAAAGCCTTACGCAGGTCCACATATAACCGAACAGGGAACTCATTTTTATCAAGAGATGCATGAATCAAGTTAATCATACTAATAATTGCATCGTTAGTGCTTTTTTTTGGGTCTGAAGCCATATTGACAAGAGCTAAGTATATTGTGTTTGGCTAGATAAGAGTAAAGCTGCTTGCAGATTAGTTTTTCAAATATTTTTGACAAGTTAGGCAGGACTGATATAGGTCTGTAGTTGTTAACATCTGTGAGATCACCACATTTGTGGACAGGGGTTACTCTCACTTTTTTTTAGAATATCTGGTCATATTCATTCCAGAATATCTGAAAAGGTTTGGAGTTCAAGTGACTTGTTGAAGAGCAATGCAATAGCAGGGGCTAAAGATCTGGAGGCTTTTTTGTAAATTAAAGTTGATATCTCATCAAGGGCACTAGACTTGGTTTTAAGGGAAAGGATTATCTCATTAACGTCAGTTTAGGTTTGGTCGCCGTACTATAGAATGGATATAGGTTCACTTGAGCGTGTGCAGCGTAGCATGACAAAGTTAATTCCTCAAATCAGAAATCTTTCATATGAAGAAAGATTAACAAAGCTTTAATTGCATTCACGGGAAAGGCGAAGAGTTTGGCGTAACATGGTAGAGGTTTACAAGTGCAAGTGGACATAACAAAGGGGTTATTAATAGAGTATTAAAAGTTGTTATTAAAAAGGTATTATTAAAACGAACAAAGACTAGGGAAAGGATTGGTCCATTAAAAACTGAGACAGGTCAAATAACGGATAATGACGTGGAGATGAGTAGTATTTTTAATAAATATTTTATATCTGTATTTACTAAAGAGGAACTTAAGAATATGCCTTCGCCGAATAAGTCTATGTGGGTGGGGACGAGGACAGGTTGACTAGTGTAGCAGTTACCATGGGAGGATGTAATTAAACAAACAGTAAAACTAAAACCAAACAAATCTCCAGGGCCGGATGAAGTGTTTGCCAGGGTGCTTAAAGAATGCAAAGAGGAGCTTTGCGAGCCACTGTCTATCATATTTAATAAATCAATAGTCAGGCAGAGTGCTAGAGCAGTAGGTTGCTAATATGGTACCAATTTTTAAGAAAGGAGATCACTTGCATCAAACTATTGGCCAATTAGCCTTATGTCTATTGTGGGAAAGTTACTTGAATCGATAATTACAAATTGATGGTATTGATATTGCTAAGTCAGATTGCGAAAGGGATCTGGGAGTTATGATTAATAAGAATTTATAACCAAAGGAACAATGCACTAATGTTCGTAATAAGGCAAATAGGATACTCTATTGATACTGGAATTTATTAATTGAAGCTTGAAGTGTTAGCAAACAAGATACCTGGTGGTGTTCTTCAGCTATATCTTGCTCTGGTTAGGCCCCATTTAGATTATGCAGTTCAGTTTTGGTCGCCGTTTAGAATGGATATAAATTCACTCAAACGTACAGCGTAGGATGACAAATTTAATTCCCCAAATTAGAAATCTTTCACATGAAAAAGATTAACAAAATTTTACACACAGAGATCACACTAACGTGATACTTCTAATGAATAAATCCACAAGGGCCGTGACGAAGATTCGAACCTGCGTCTGGGAGCATCCCAGACACTGCCTTAATCGACTGAGCTACGACAGGGTAAAAGAGCTGAAACCGAAGTTCTTCTGAACTTACTGGATCCCGTAGCCTCTAGGATCCCGATATTATATATTTTTATTATTTTTGCGGGGGGAGTTGTGTAAAATCCTGGTTTGTGCCTCGGAGAGGCTACGGGATCCAGTAAGTTCAGTATTGTCTGGGATGCTCCCGGACGCAGATTCGAATCCTCGTCACGGCCCTTGTGGATTTTCTCATTAACAAAGCTTAAATTGCATTCACTGGAAAGGCGAAGAGTTAGGGGTGACATGACAGAGTTTTACAAGTGGATGAATGGACATAACAGAGGGGATATTAAATGGGTATTAAAAGTATCAACAAAGGACAGAACACAAAACAATGAGTATAAATTGGATAACTTTAGATTTAGGAAAGACTTGGGTAAATACTGGTTCGGTAACAGGGTTGTTGATTTGTGGAACCAATTACCACATAATGTGGTGGAGGAGGGTCCCTCGATTGTTTCAAACGTGGGTTGGATATATATATCAGTGGGATTGGGTGATTATATGTAGGAGCCTCGTATGGGCTCCTAGTGCAACAATTTTTGGCCTTGAGTAAAGTATGCGTCAAAATGCGACGTTCTGCTAGGAGGACGAACACTTGTCCAGTGAAAGACGTCTACCGAGGGGAGAGATAATTAGTATGTGTGTTCCGACAATAACATAAGAACATAAGAACAAAGGCAGCTGCAGAAGGCCTATTGGCCCATACGAGGCAGCTCCTATTTATAACCACCCAATCCCACTCATATACATGTCCAACCCGCGCTTGAAACAATCGAGGGACCCCACCTCCACAATGTTACGCGGCAATTGGTTCCACAAATCAACAACCCTGTTACTGAACCAGTATTTACCCAAGTCTTTCCTAAATCTAAACTTATCCAATTTATACCCATTGTTTCGCGTTCTGTCCTGTGTTGATACTTTTAATACCCTATTAATATCCCCTTTGTTATGTCCATTCATCCACTTGTAAGCCTCTATCATGTCACCCTAACTCTTCGCCTTTCCAGTGAATGCAACTTAAGCTTTGTTAATCTTTCTTCATATGAAAGATTTCTAATTTGGAGAATTAACTTAGTCATCCTACGCTGGACACGTTCAAGTGAATTTATATCCATTCTATAATATGGCGACCAAAACTGAACTGCATAATCTAAATGGGGCCTAACAAGAGCAAGATATAGCTTGAGAACCACACCAGGTGTCTTGCTACTAACGCTGCGATTAATAAATCCGCGTGTCCGATTTGCCTTATTACGAACATTCATGCATTGATCCTTTTGTATTAAATTCTTGCTAATCATGACTCCCAGATCTCTTTCGCAATCTCAACACCATCTAGCTCGTATCTTGTAACTCTATCATCATTACCTAGCCTCAGAACTTTACATTTAACAGCATTAAACTGCATCTGCCAGTCCTTTGACCATTTCAAAACCCTATCTAGATCAACTTGAAGTGATAGTGAGTCCTCCTCCGAATTAATTTCCCTACTGATTTTCGTATCATCGGCAAATTTGCAAATGTTGCTACTCAAACCTGAATCTAAATCATTTATATATATTATAAACAACAGAGGTCCCAGGACAGAGCCTTGAGGCACTCCACTTACAACATTTTCCCACTCTGACTTGACTCCATTTATACTAACTCTCTGTTTCCTTTGGTATAGCCATGTTCTAATCCAGCTTAATATAGCACCCCCAATACCATGAGCCTCTATCTTTTTAATCAGTCTTTCATGTGGCACTGTATCAAAAGCTTTGCTAAAGTCAAGGTACACAACATCACAATCCTTACCACTATCAACTGCCTCAACTATGCTAGAATAAAAAGATAACAAATTTGTTAAACATGAACGGCCATTTATAAAACCATGTTGCGACTCAATTATTAATTTATGTTTTTCAAGATGAAGACGAATTTTATTTGCTATTATAGATTCGAGTAACTTTCCCACAATAGACGTTAGGCTAATTGGTCGATAGTTAGACGCAAGTGATCTATCTCCTTTCTTAAAAACTGGTATCACATTAGCAACTTTCCAAAACTCTGGCACTCTGCCTGACTCTATTGATTTATTAAATATGATTGACAGTGGGTCAAAAAGCTCCCCTTTGCATTCTTTAAGCACCCTGGCAAACACTTCATCCGGCCCTGGGGATTTGTTTGGTTTGAGTTTTTCTATTTGTTTAAGAACATCCTCCCTGGTAACTGCTAAACTCGTCAACCTGTCCTCGTTCCCACCCACATAGACTTGTTCGGCTGAAGGCATATTGTTAAGTTCCTCTTTAGTAAATACAGATACAAAATATATATTACAAATACTACTCATCTCTTCATCACTATCTGTTATTTGACCTGTCTCAGTTTTTAGTGGGCCTATCCTTTCCCTAGTCTTAGTTCGATATAACTGAAAAAAAACTTTAGGATTTGTCTTTGCTTGCCCTGCTATACGAACTTCATAGTTTCTTTTTGCTTTCCTTATCTCTTTTTTAACATTTTTAACCAGTTGAACGAATTCCTGTTCTAAAGTGACCTCCCCATTTTTAATCCTTTTGTACCAAGCTCTCTTTTTACCTATAAGGTTCTTCAAATTCTTTGTTATCCACTTTGGGTCATTAGTATTCGATCTATTCAATTTGTGTGGTATACTACGTTCCTGTGCTTTGTTTAGAATATTCTTGAATAAGTTATATATTGAATCCACATCGAAATCCCCATTTACATCACCTTTCACTGGGTTCATGTCTCGCTCCAAGACCGGCCCACACCCCATACCCAAGACTTTCCAATCAATTTGACCCAAAAAATTTCTTAGGCTATTAAAATCAGCTTTTCGAAAGTCTAGCACTTTAACAGAATTTTCTCCTACAGGTCTATTCCATTCTATGCTAAATCTGATTTCTTTGTGATCACTGTTCCCTAGCTCACTCCCTATTTCGATGTCATTAATTTGTGTTTCCCCGTTAGTTAACACTAAATCTAAAATATTATTTTCCCGTGTTTGTTCCTTAATGTGTTGCGTAAGAAAGCAATCGTCAATTAATTCTAGAAAATCTTCTGCTTCATTATTCCCTGTTTTGTTCAACCATTTAATTCCACTATAATTAAAGTCACCCATGACATAAATATATTGTTAGATCTAGATGCCCTAGATATTTCATCCCATAGATGCTTTGCTTCCGTTCTGTCTAAATTTGGTGGCCTATATATAACTCCTATTATAATATTATTTACTTTTTCGTTTAATTCTATCGAAATAGTTTCTGTGTGTGGCTCAGTTTTGATTCCCTCTTTGAGACTACATTTCAAATTGTCCCTAACGTATATGGCTACTCCACCTCCTCGTCTAATATATCTATCTGTGTGAAATAGTTTAAATCCATTTATTTGATATTCAGCTAATAGTTCTCTATTATCAACATTCATCCACGTTTCGGTAAGTGCAATAATATCTATTTTTTCTGTGCAGACAAGAGCATTTAATTCGTTAATTTTATTTCTTAGACTTCTACTGTTTGTGTAATATACCCTAAGTGAATTGTTATTTTGAGGCCCTTCTCTTTCCCTGATCATTTTGCCAATTCCTTTCTCCCGCAAACACATACTTTTATTACATTCTTCCTCCAAATCAATTCCCATACCTCTATCTACTAACAGTTTAAACCCAAACAAACACCTCTAACCACTTCTTCCAACGAGTTTGCAACAGCAACAGCCCCAGCTCTCGATAGATGCACCCCATAACGAGCATACATTTCATTTCTTCCATAGAAGTGTTCCCAGTTGTCTATATAAGATATTGCATTAGATTTGCAATATTTTTCCAGCCTGCAATTGACACCAAGTGCCCTCGACATCCATTCATTTCCCACTCCCTTTCTTGGAAGAATGCCACATATGATCGGGATTCCTCCCTTGCTCCTAACTAATTCTATTGCTGTCTTGAATTTCTGTATTAGTTCCTCACTTCTAACTCTCCCAACATCATTACCCACTGCACTAATACAAATAATGGGTTTGTTCCCATTTCCCGTCATAATATCTTTCATGTTTCCAACAATATCACCAATACCAGCTCCCGGATAGCACACCCTTAATCTGTTCCCTTTATCTCTGGCACAAAACGTTCTGTCCAAATACCTCACCTGGGAATCTCCCACAACCAAAATTCGCTTCGATCCTCCCTTTTCTCTTGGGGCACTTTGAGGGACCCGCGCTTCAATGTTCCTCGCCGCTATGCCCTTACCTCCACGCTGAACCATAGGTTCACCACAGCACTCGTCCTCCAACACATCAAATGCGTTTGAAATCCTTGTGATATTAGGTGTCTGTTTTGCTAAGGTCTTCTTAAGACCCCTGTCCTTTACAATATGCCAAGACGGGGTCTCTCTAATGCTGGTCTCCTTTGCTTCATCCTGATGTTTTTTAAGCTGCTTTACCTCCTCCCGTAACGAATCCAGCTCTGTCCTCAGAGCTCCAACCAGACTCACCAGCTCCTTCACCAATCCCTCCATTATTGCTGAATAATATTGCTTCACTCGGAGCTCCAGCTAACACAACCTCTCACTGTGACAGCACCTGACTGCCTTGTGTATCGATTCAAGTAACTTTCCCACAATAGACGTTAGGCTAATTGACCGAAAAGAAGCACCATAACATATAAAATAACACCATTAAGTACTGCAGCTCCCTCAACCGAATCAAAAACTTCTGATATACAATGAAATCACAATAATGTGACATGTCTGAGAAACTTTTTGCAGCCGGACAACGGAATCCAAACTGAATCGGATATACAAGGCAGAAAATGAAATCAAAGACAACAAAACGCAACTACTTCATGCTACAAACGAATGGAGAAACAGCAACATCGACGAAAGTCTCCGTACTCGCATCAAACAACACCTCGACATCCTCACAGACCGACATCACCTCAGCACTGAAACAAGGATAATCAAGAAACTAACAACGTTATATGGAGGACCTATGGCAATTCCACGACCAAGAGACGGCTTCCTGAATCTTGCAGGAATCAACCTCACTGAGGACCAAGTCACTCTCCTAAATCTGGGTATAAACTGTCACGTTATGTCCAGACCAAGTGAGTTGGCCCGGAAAGTGAAGTTGGAGATCCTGTTGGACGACATATTTGACCTCGAAGCACAAAAGAAGGTCACCACCAAAGACACCTTACAAGCAGAACTTGTTGCAAAAGGAGGAAAGAATCGAGGCAACTACAGAAGCACCATACTGTCCCCCGAGCTCAAAGCGGCAGCTAAGAGCCTTTGTGAGAACAAAGAGATAGTTGTCAGGAGAGGCGACAAGTCGCCAATATACGTCATTCTTAAAAAAGACGAATATCTGGCGAAAATGAACCTGATACTCTCTGATCAAACTAAATTCCAAAGGGTAACGAAGGACACTACAGCCGAATTGAAAGCAAAGGTCAACAAATTGATTGAAACTGTGAACGCCAAGAAATCCGGACTCCACCTGCCAAAGATTATTGGGGAATATAAACCTGGATATGCGTATGGAAATATCAAGACACATAAGCCTGGAAACCCACTTCAGCCAATCATCAGCCAGATACCCACACCCACGTACAGACTGGCGAAACGACTCAACGGCTTGCTGACTCCTTATGTCCCTTGTGCCTTCAGCCTGAAGTCTCCAAAGGAATTTGTTGACTTACTGCGGGGAACACGGGCCACAGGGATAAGAGCCTCATTGGACGTAGAATCACTATTTACCAACGTACCTGTGGATGAAACAATCGGGATGATGGCGGACAGAGTGTATCGTGATCCGGCCTGTACTCCTCTTGACATACCAGAAAATATTCTGAGGAAACTACTCCAAGCTTGTACTAAAGAGGCACCCTTCTTGAGCCCGGATGGGCACATGTATAAGCAAGTAGATGGTGTCGCCATGGGTTCTCCCCTAGGTGTCCTGTTTGCGAACTTCAACATGGGTACCATCGAGAAAAAAGTCTTAGTCGACATGAACTTGAAACCGGCCATATACTGCAGGTACGTTGACGACATTTTTACACAGGTACCTGATGTCAGATATCTGCAGGAGCTGAAGGAGGCGTTTGAGCAGAATTCTGTGTTGCGTTTCACTTACAAGATGGAGAAGGATGGGAAGCTGCCCTTTCTAGATGTAACAGTCATGGAAAGGAGCGGAGGTTTCAACACTGCAGTCTACACTAAGGAAACAAACATAGGAATGTGCCTAAATGCCAACAGTGACTGCCCAGACAGGTACAAGAGGAGTGTTGTTAACGCTTATGTCGACCGTGCTCTCAGCCACAGCTCAGAATGGAAGCAAGTCGACGAAGAACTCTGTAGGGTAAGGCAGGTCCTAGTCAACAACGGCTTCTCCAGTGGTTTCGTTGAAGACATCATAAGAAGGAAAGTGAAACGCCATGCAACCTCTGAAGAGACAACTAATACAACACCTATACCCCCATTAGACTATTTTACAGGAACTTCTTTTCCACAGCTCATAAAACGGAGGAAAGGGTCCTAAAAGATATTGTTAATAGAAATGTTATCCCTACAGACAAAAATCAGAAGATACAACTGACGATTTACTATAAAACCAAGAAAACGGCCAGCCTACTCATGAGAAACTCTCCAGACACTGAGCAGAACGCTCTAAAGGAGACCAACGTAGTCTATGCCTTCAAATGCCCTCTTGGGGACTGTAAGCCTCAAAAAACTCAGTATATAGGCAAGACAACAACATCTCTTTCCAGGCATTTAACGATGCATAAGCAACAGGGCGCCATTAAGGAACATATAATCTCTTCCCACAACCAAACCATCACCAGAGAAATCTTAGCAAACAACACAGAAATCATCGATAGATAGAGCGACAGCAGGCGGCTTGACATCTGCAAGGCACTACACATCAAGAAGTCAACACCAGCAATCAACAGCCAATTAATGCACAACTATATTCTACCCACTTCAAGACTCCGCTCCAATATAGAAGCATCAAGAAATATGGGCCAATAGGCCCTTTGCAGTTACTTCCATCCTTCCCTTTAACTCATACCCCGACTCTATACCCCGATTCCTTACCCCGTTCTGGCTTGTGTTGAAAATCTGTTTTCACCTCATCCAAATACTAATGTAACATGTCACCTCACCCAAATGCAGGTATATAAAATCAAAGATGTTTTAGCTCTATTCCACGGGAGACATCTCCTGTCCACGAGGTTAACCTTAGCCCGTGCTTCTTGGCCAGCTCCTGTGCCAGGTAAGTTACGGGCTCACCATAGCCCGTGCTACTTGGAACTTGTTCCGAGTTGCTGAATCTATAACAACAACAACAACAGCTCTATTCAGTTATAGTTGTTGTGTGTGTGTAAACTAAAGTCTTTGTAATACGTTTTACGAAACGCGCCCAAGTGTCGCGTCAGACTAGAAATAAAAGTAAATGTTGGAGAATTGATTTTTCATTTACCATCAACAGTAAAAAGAAACATAAGGAAGATCGAGAAAATTCGTGTTAGAATTATTAATCTTACTTTTTCGGTCATATTTAATAATATATATATATATATATATATATATATATATATATATATATATATATATATATATATATATATATATATATATATATATATTTTATAAGGGAAGGGAGTACCACCTCTGGCTGGAAGAAGGGGGCCCATAGCCTCGGAGGAAACCACGCATAACGCATTAGAGGGAATGTTTAGATCCCCCTCCAATACAGTTTCTGTGTGCTTTTCTCCTACCACCCCTTCCTTTTTTTGTGCTTTATTATGTATTTGATGGTTACAAGATATGCATAGGGTGATACAAAAAGGTGCTTAAAGGTTATGGATCTCTTGAAAAACACGACAATGGGAAACATTGATGAATGTTACAGACAGGTTCGAACATTGTTACAAGTCAAACACTTCTTCGAATTCCTCTGAAGTTGGACTAGTGCCCAAGACGCAACAGGCATTTCCCTCTGGATCGCAACACTGAGGCGCTGGAACAAGAAACTTTTTGCTCTCTGGTCTTTTGTAGCGCTAATCAATTTGTCTCCCAATTCCTTTAGGAACTTCAATGCACATTTTCCCCACGAACCAAGGGTCTCGGAGCCGATCGGAACAAAGCTGTAGCAGTGTGCCAGACCCCTGTATTTAATAATTTTCTGAGATTCCCTGAAAGAGGCAGCACCACCGCTTTCACGTGTGCTGTAGTGGAGGTAGGTACTGGCCAGTGTGGCAGCGCACGTGTAGTCCCACACCACTTGCTTACCATCCTTCCAAGGAAGCAAGGTGACCCCATCTGGGCGCTTCTGAGGGTCGTTAGGTCTGGATAAGTGTGGTTCTCTTTGTGCCGGGCAGCGGGCTGTGGCGAGGCTCCTCTTGATGATGTCGTTGACTTCTTCATGTCTTGCAATCTTACCCTGTGATTTACGACATACCAGACCATGACGACCATATTGGTCTGCCATCGCAGTTCCGCAGATGCACCTATGTTCGGTGAGGATGGGGGCGGCAGGGCAACTCCAATGCGGAGAGCGTCATGACTGAGGCGAGTTCCCAGGGCTGCATTGGGCACAGCAAATAAAAAATCTCCGGCATGGGGTGCTGTTACCGCTAGGAGGCGGGCTTTGTTTTCAGCATCAGCGTTGTCAATCATTACTGTGACAGTCTTTTCCATTATGGGGCTATCCCAGTGGGCCTGCTTGTGGTCTTTTGGGACTTGTGGTCGGGGTTGAGGGTGTGCAATGGTGTCCCATTGTCTGGCTGCTTCGATGAACGTTTGATCATGAGTTCCCGCTGTCTCTCATACGCTCTGGTAGGATCTGCCCTACCAACTCGTTGGCTGCTGTACATGAGGATAAGAATGCTGGAAGTGCTACCTCAGTTGCCTTTCGTATGCCTATCCCCCGAATCTCACTGGTAGTGTTGCTTGGTCCCACTGACTGTCATCTAAATCTAGGTTGAGCGCCTTTCTGAATATTGACCTGAGGAGCTCATCATATTGATTAAGAAGTGGGTTGCCAAAAGTGGGTGCACACCTTAAGTATGTTAGCCTGGGCAAGGTAAGGCACTTTGTGAGAAGGTAGAAGGCATCATGGGAGTCCAAGTCCCCCTATTCTCGCTTCCATCCTCTTTAGGTCTCTAAACTTTTCGTCAAGGACTGCAGCAATGGCATTGTGGCCCAGAGGTGCTCCAAGTAGTGTGCTGTCGGTGGGTTTAATGACTGAGGCTTCTGGTAAAACTGATTTCACTGCTCTAATAATTACCTCACCGGATGCAATAATTTCGCACTTGGAGGGGTTAAGAACGAGACCCATGGTCTCCCCCCGTGTCTTCACCAGCTGCAGGTCTTCCAGAAGGGAGTCTTGTGTGCCTGCCAGAGTGCCATCATCCAGGAACCAGATGTTGAGCTCACTGGACAGTCTGGTTGAAATTTCTCGAACCGCTATGCAAAAGAGGAAGGGTGATATATATATATATATATATATATTATATATATTATATATATATAATATATATATATATATATATATATTATATATATATATATATATATATATATATGAATGAAAACTCACACCCCAGAAGTGACTCGAACCCATACTCCCATTTTCATTCGCATATAGTCCTGGGGACCATTCAGGCTTGTATATATTATATAATATATATATATATATATATATATATATATGTGTGGGTGGTGTGTGTGTGTGTGTGTGTGTGTGTGTGTGTGTGTGTGTGTGTGTGTGTGTGTGTGTGTCTGAATAATACAGGCAAAGCTTATAGAGTAAATCTTTTCAATTTATTAAAACCCTTATAACCACTTCCTCTATGNCATTTTGCCAATTCCTTTCTCCCACAAACACATACTTTTATTACCTCCTTCCTCCAAATCAATTCCCATACCTCTATCTACTAAGAGTTTTAAACCCAGACAAACACCTCTAACCACTTCTTCCAACGAGTTCGCAACAGCAACAACCCCAGCTCTCGATAGATGCACCCCATCACGAGCATACATTTCATTCCTTCCATAGAAGTGTTCCCAGTTGTCTATGAAAGATATTGCATTTGATTTGCAATATCTTTCCAGCCGGCAATTGACACCAAGTGCCCTCGACATCCATTCATTCCCACTCCCTTTCTTGGAAGAATGCCACATATGATCGGGATTCCTCCCTTGCTCCTAATTAATTCAGTGGCTGTCCTTAATCTCTGTATTAGTTCCTCACTCCTAACTCTTCCAACATCATTACCCTGCACTAATACAAATAATGGGTTTGTTCCCATTTCCGTCATAATATCATTCATGTTTCCAACAATATCACCAATTCCAGCTCCCGGATAGCACACCCTTAATCTGTTCCCCCTATCTCTGGCACAAAACGTTCTGTCTAAATATCTCACCTGGGAATTTCCCACAACCAAAATTCGCTTCGATTCTCCATTTTCCTTTCGAGCAGTTTGAGGGACCTGCATTTCAATGCTCCTCGTTGCTTTGCCTTTGGCTCCTCGTGAACAACAGGTTCACCACAGCACTCGTCCTCTAACACATCAAATGCGTTAAAAGTCTGTAGGCTATTAGTTGTCGGTTTTGCCAAGGTCTTCTTAAGACCCCTGTCTTTCACAACTTGCCAAGACGAGGACTTCTTAATTCTGGTCTCAACAAAGGCCTCCTTTGTTTCTTCCTGATGTTGCTTCAGCAAACGTACCTCCTCCCGTAGCGAATCCAGCTGTCCTCAGATCTCCAACTAGAAAATGTCCATTCATCTACTTGTAAACCTCTATCATGTCACCCCTAACTCTTGCCTTTCCAGTGAATGCAAGTTAAGCTTTGTAAATTTTTCATATGAAAGATTTCTAATTTGTGGAATTAGCTTTGTCACCCTACGCTGGACACGTTCAAGTGAATTTATATCCATTCTATAGTATGGCGACCAAAACTGAACTGCATAATCTAAATGGGGCCTAACCAGAGCAAGATACAGCTGAAGAGCAACACTAGGTGTCTTGTTACTAACGCTTCGATTAATAAATCCCAGTGTCCTATTTGCCTTATTACGAACATTCAGGAATTGACCCTTTTGTTTTAAATTCTTACTAATCATAACTCCCACATCCCTTTCGCAATTCGACTTCGCAATCTCAACACCATCAAGCTCGTATCTTGTAACTATCTTCATTACCTAGCCTCAGAACTTTACATTTATCAGCATTAAACTGCATCTGCCAATCTTTTGGCAATTTCAAAACCCTATTTAGATGAACTTGAAGTGATAGTGAGTCTTCTTCCGTGTTAATTTCCCTACCGATTTTGAATCATCTGCAAATTTGCAGATGTTGCTACTCAAACCTGAATCTAAATCATTTATATATATTATAAACAACAGAGGTCCCAGGACAGAGCCCTGAGGTACTCCACTAACAACATTATCCCACTCTGACTTATTTATACTAACTCTCTGTTTCCTTTGGAATAGCCATGCCCCTAATCCAACTTAATATAGCACCCCCAATACCATGAGCCTCTATTTTTTTAATCAGTCTTTCATGTGGCACTGTATCAAAGCTTTGCTAAAGTCAAGGTACACAACATCACAATCCTTACCACTATCAACTGCCTCAACTATGCTGGAATAAAAAGATAGCAAATTTGTTAAACATGAACGGCCATTTGTAAAACCATGTTGCGACTCATTTATTAATTTATGTTTTCAAGATGAAGACGAATTGTATTTGCAATTATCGATTCAAGTAACTTTCCCACAATAGACGTTAGGCTAATTGGCCGATAGTTTGACACAAGTGATCTATCTCCTTTCTTAAAAAAATGGTACCACATTAGCTACCTTCCATGACTCTGGCACTCTACCTAACTCTATTGATTTATTAAATATGGTAGACAGTGGCTCGGAAAGCTCCTCTTTGCATTCTTTAAGCACCCTGGCAAACACTTCATCCGGCGCTGGGGATTTGTTTGGTTTTAGTTTTACTGTTTGTTTAATTACGTCCTCCCTGGTAACTGCTAAACTATTCAACCTGTCCTCGTCCCACCCACATATACCTGTTCGGCTGAAGGCATATTGTTAAATTCCTCTTTAGTAAATACAGATATAAATATTTATTAAAAATACTACTCATCTCCTCGTCATTATCCGTTATTTTACATGTCTCAGTTTTTAGTGGACATATCCTTTCCCTAGTCTTAGTTCGAAATAACTGAAAAAACCCTTAGTTCGATATAACTGAAAAAAGGGAACTGGTGAATCTAATTGTAGCTCTGAGGACAGAGTTGGATTCCCTATGGGAGAAGGTACGACAGCTGAAACAACATCAGGAAAAAACAAAGGAGGAGACATGTATTAAAAAGACCTCATCTTTGAAAGTTGTAAAGGACAGGGGTCTTAAGAAGACTTTGACAAAGCCGCCTACTGATATAATAAAGACTTCTATCGCATTTGCCGTGTTGTAGGACGAGTGCTGTGGTGAGCCTGCAGTTCGTTCGAAAGGCAAAGCAACGAAGAACAGGTCCCTCAAAGTGCTCCAAAGGTAAAGGGAAGGAGCTAAGCAAATTTTTGGTTGTGGGAGATTTGCAGGTGAGGTATTTAGACAGAACGTTTTCTGCCAGAGATAGGGGGCACAGGTAAAGGGTTTGCTATCCGGGAGCTGGAATTGGCGATATTGTTGGCAACATGAATGATATTATGGATGAAAATGGGAATAAACCCATTATTTGTTCCAGTGCTGGTGGAAACGATGTTGGGCGAGATAGGAGTGAGGAAATGATACAGAGGTTTAAGACAGCCATAGAATTAGTTAGGTGCAAGGGAGGAATCCCGATCATATGTGGCATTCTTCCAAGAAAGGGAAGTGGAAATGAATGGTTGTCGAGGGCACTTGGTGTCAATTGCCGGCTGGAAAGATATTGAAAATCAAATGCAATATTTTTCATATATAACTGAACACTTCTATGGAAGAAAAGAAATGTATGCTCGGAATGGGGTGCATCTATCGAGGACTGGGTTTGTTGTTGTTGCGATCTCGCTGGCACCAGTGGCTGGAGGCGTTTGTTTGGGTTTGTGTTTAAGCTGTTAGTAGATAGTAGTATGGGAATTGATATGGCGGAAGGAGGTAATAAAAGTATGTGTTTGTGGGAGAATCAAATTGGCAAAATGATCAGGGAAAGAGAAGGGCCTCAAAATAACAATATACTTATGGTATATTACACTATCAGTAGAAGTCTAAGAAACAAAATAAACGATTTACATGCTCTTGTCTGCACAGAAAAATAGATATTATTGCACTTACCGAAACGTGGATGAATGTAGAAAACAGTGAACTATTAGCCGAATATCAAATAAATGGATTTAAACTATTTTAACAGATAGATATATTAGACGAGTAGGGGGAGTAGCCATATATGTTAGAGACAATTTGAAATGTAGTCTCAAAGAGAGAATCAAAACTGAGTCACATACAGAAACTCTTTGGATAGAATTAAACGAAAGAACAAATAATCTTATAATAGGAGTTATATACAGGCCACCAAACTTTGACAGAATGGAAGCAAAGCACCTATGGGATGAAATATCTAGAGCATCGAGGTCTAGCAGTATTTGTGTCATGGGGTAACTTTAATTTTACTGGAATAAATTGGTATAACAGAACAGGGAATAATGAAGCAGAAAATTTTCTAGAATTAATTGACGATTGCTTTCTTAGCCAACACATTAAGGAACCAACATGGGTAAATAATATTTCAGATTTAGTGTTAACTAACAGGGAAACACAAATTAATGGCATCGATATTGGAGTGAGCTAGGGAACAGTGATCACAAAGAAATCAGATTTAGCATAGAATGGAATAGATCTGTTGGAGAAAATTCTTTAAAGTGCCCGATTTTCATAAAGGTAATTTTAATATTCTAAGAAATTGTTTGGGTCAAATAGATTGAAAAGTCTTGGGCATGGGGGGTGGGTCGGTCTCGGAGCAAGACGTGAACCCAGCTATGTGTGATGTAAAGGAGGATTTTGATTTGGATTCAAAATATAACTTATTCATAATTATTGTAAGCAAAGTACAGGAAAGTAGTATACTTTACAAACTGAATAGATCAAATACAAATGACCCGAAATGGATAACAAAGGATCTGGAAAACCATATGGGTAAAAAGAAAGCGTGGTACAAAAGGATTAAGAATGGGGAAGTCAGTTTAGAACAAGAATTCGCACAACTGGTTAGAAATGTTAAAAAAAAGATAAGTAGACCAAAAAGAAACTATGTAGTTGGTGTAGCAGGCCAAACAAAAGCAAATCCTAAAGTTTTTTTTCAATTATATCGAGCAAAGGTTAGGGAAAGGATGGGTCCATTAAAAACAGAGACAGGTCAGATAACAGATAATGACGAAGAGATGAGTAGTATTTTTAATAGATATTTTATCTCTGTATTTACTAAAGAAGAACTTAACTCTATGCCTTCAGTCGAACATGTCTATGTGGGTGGGGACGAGGACAGGTTGACTAGTCTAACAGTTACCAGGGATGATATTATTATATAAATAGTAAAACTAAAACCAAACAAATCCCCAGGGCCGGATGAAGTGTTTGCCAGGGTGCTTAAAGAATGCAAAAGGGGCTTTGTGATCCATTTTCTACCATATTTAATAAATCATTAGAGCCAGGCAGAGTGCCAGAGTCGTGGAAGGTTGTTAATATGGTACCTATTTTTAAGAAAAGAGATCTTTCCACTTGCATCTAACTATCGGCCTTATCTAACTATAGCCTTATGTCTATTGTGGGGAAGTTACTTGAATCGATATTTGCAAATACCATTCGTTTTCATCTTGAAAAACATAAATTAATAAACGAATCACAACATGGTTTTACAAATGGCCGTTCATGTTTAACAAATTTGCTATCTTTTTATTCCAGCATAGTTGAGGCAATTGATAGTGGTAAAGTTTGCGATGTTGTGTACCTTGACTTTAGCAAAGTTTTTGATACAGTTCTACATGAAAGACTGATAAAAAGATAGAGGCTCATGGTATTGGGGGTGCTATATTAAGTTGGAATAGGGCATGGCTATACCAAAAGAAACAGAGTCAGTATAAATGGGGTTAAGTCAGAGTGGGAAAATGTTGTAAGTTGAGTGCCTCAAAGCTCTGTCTTGGGACCTCTGTTGTTTATAATATATATAAATGATTTAGATTCAGGTTTGAGTAGCAACATTTGCAAATTTGCCAATGAGATAGAAATCGGTAGGGAAATTAACAAGGAAGAAAACTCACTATCACTTCAAGTTGATCTAAATAGGGTTTTGAAATGGTCAAAAGTTTGGCAGATGCAGTTTAATGCTGATAAATGTAAAGTTTTGAGGCTTGGTAATGATGATAGAGTTACAAGATACGAGCTAGATGGTGTTGAGATTACGAAGTCGGATTGCAAAAGGGATCTGGAAATTATGATTAGTTGGAATTTAAAACCAAGGATCAATGCAGGAATGTTCGTAATAAGGAAAATAGTACACTGAGATTTATTAATCGAAGCATTATTAACAAGACACCTGGTGTTGTTCTTCAGCTATATTTTGTTCTGGTTAGGCCCCATTTAGATTATGCAGTTTAAATAATAATAATAATAATAATTTTAATGGATTTATAGATAGAGCTAGTATATATATAATAATAATAATAATAATGGATTTATAGATAGAGCTAGTATATACAATGCCTAAAGCCACTATTACGCAAAGCGTTTCGGGCATGACAAACATTAATGACTAAACCTTAATACTAATTGAGTATAAAGAATAAAATGTGTTGAGAACAAATAAAAATAGAGATAAAAGAGGGGGAACGTGGCTGAAAAAGCACACAAATACTATTAGGTCGACAAACAGCGTTGTTTAAAAAAACAGACATGGATTGACAATAGAAGGGTAAGGTAGGTTACAGGGAATTTATTAGGTAGTGCTTCGTTTTTTCTTAAACTGGTCGAGAGAGGTACAGTCTTTAACATGGTTGGGAAGGTCATTCCACATTCTGGGTCCCTTGATTTGTAGAGCATTTCTAGTTTGATTAAGTCGTACTCTTGGAATATCAAAACTCTATTTATTTCAGGTGTGGTGCTCATGGGTTCTGTTACAACCTTCAATGAAGTTTTGAGGTCAGGATTGTCATTACAGTTCAGCGTTTTATATATGTATAATACACATGAGAGAATGTGCAGTGACTTAATATCTAACATATTCAGAGATTTGAGTAAGGTACCGAGTGATGTCTGGGGCCAGAGTTGGATATTGTCTTAATAGCAGCTTTGTGTTGAGTAATTAGAGGACGTAAATGATTTTGGGTAGTAGAACCTTAAGCACAAATACCATAGTTGAGATATGGATAGATGAGGGAGTAATAGAGAGTCACCAGGGCAGGAAGGGGTACATAATATCTGATCTTAGAAAGAATGCCAACAGTTTTTGAAACTTTTTTTGATATATTTAGAATGTGTCCATGGAAATTCAGCTTGTGGTCAATGAGAACGCCAAGGATTTGCCATCTACTTTGTTACAAATGTGGGTATTGTTTACTTTAGATTTATTTGATTAGAGGATTTATTGCCAA
>WNGS01168995.1:3932-14952 GCA_020271785.1 Procambarus virginalis
GTGTGTGTGTGTGTGTGTGTGTGTGTGTGTGTGTGTGTGTGTGTGTGTGTGTGTGTACTCACCTAATTGTGCTTGCGGGGGTTGAGCTTTGGCCCGTTGGTCCCGCCTTTAAACTGTCAATCAACTGTGTGTTTGTGTATGTGTGTGTATGTGTGTGTGTGGGGGGGGGGGGAGAGGGAGAGAGGAGGAGAGAGGGAGAGAGGGAAAGAAGGAGAAAGAGGTAGAAAGTGTGGGGAGTGGGAGTGGGGGGGGAGTGTAATGGGTTTGTGAGATGGGAGTAAGAGCGGGGGTGGATTATGAGTGAGGTCTTATCCCCTTTCCACAAAAGGTGTTAATCCTTCCTGGCTTGACTGGACGTTTGTGTGTGCGTGTGTGTGTTTGCTTGTGTGTGTGCATGCGTGTGTGCTTGCAAACGTAAGTGTGCTTGCAAACGTACGTGTGCGTGCGTGCGTTTGTGCGTGTGTTACGGAGGTCCCGTAAATGTTAACCTCTACCCAAAATGAGCCACTTTGAGATTTTAAATGTATATGTTATACTGAACAAGAATTTGATAATATTTCACCTTGCTCTGTACACCTGAAGAGTTGACCAGAGAGGGGAACCTACCAGTCAGCCTCCCACTCACACAACCAGGTGGATAATTACGATGGCTGGATGATGAAGTGATACACCGTCGCCTCCCACATAGTGATTCACTAATCCAGTAGATTGATGATGGCGGTTCTTCTCTATCTAACACAAATCTCTGGAGTCAGTCACTGTATCGGTGTGTCTGTTGTGTTACAGTTCACCGTAGTGTTTACAGTACTGTACCACTGATCACTTGACCCAATATGTAAACAAAGCCTCGTGGGCCCTCCCACGTTGCCTGTCTGGTGAATTCACTGCTTAACACAAAGTTATAGCGACAGCACAGTATTTTCTTTCCTATTCGCGGCGGTTATACACTTTGTGATATCCCTAGATCTGTGATCTGTCACTGTACCCTTAATTAACCCAAGAATATTGGCGTTTAACGTAGAGTGTGACCCCGCGACCCTCCCTGCACGGCTGGCTCGACTGGGAGTGTGTGCGGTTGTGTGTGATTGTGTTTGTGTGTACTCACCTATTTGGCTTGTAGAATCGAGTTCTTGCTCTTGGACCCTTTTTTCCCCTGTCACGGTTGGCTAAAACAATGTCTTCTGACCTATTTTCCTATCACATCTACTTTTCAATTTAAGAATGCCTCTTCAACCTGTTCCCTCGGTTATTTACATTTTACCATTACACTTAAAGGTAAACTTCCGAACATCTTTGTGACTCATCTAAGTCTCAAGTTTCCATTTTTGTTCTCGTTTTCTATAGGTATTCATTGTGAGCATTTACCAGTCTGTCTATCCCACCTAAGTGTTTAATACGTCTCTTCGGGATGTATACCAGGTATGGGTATATGTATAGGTGAGAGAAATATGAAGTAGATATGGTAGAAAGAAATAAGTAGTAGATATGGTTGAGAGAAATATGTAGTATATATGATAGAGAATTATGTAGTAGTGTATGTGTAGTAGAGAAATATTTAGTAGATATAGTAGAGATATGTGTAGTAGATATGGTAGAAGAAACATGGGTTGGGAATCAGTACATTAGACAACCGTTGCCTCTGATGCCTTGTCATACCGTCAGATCGTTGTCCTTCGTGTGTACTATCCACGTCATTTCAAACAAGGTTTTGAAACTTTCTATTGATCAACTGGTTTCGGATCCCAGACTCGAAATGTTTCTGAAACGGCTCTCAATTTACTAATAACTTCAGTTGGTCCCACTCCTTCGTCTAGCGTGTCTGGCAAGCTCTGCTACATAACGAAGTGTTACATTCGATTCTCGTATTTTTTTCGTGGATTTAAATTCTAGAGTGTATGGGTGGGAAGTCCGTAATACCCCTCTGTGTTAAATATCTGTAATCTCTACATTCCTCCAGAGACAGTGTTACGAAAATCTCTCTCGCTTTCTCTATAATTTTCCAGCAACAATATTGGCGGTTTATTGCGCCATCCACGGAGCTCCGCCCGTCCTAAAAAAAAAATATCAATTTCTGCGGCACTGAAACCTGGTAGGACTCTACTCCCATCCTCACAAACCCTAGGCAGTCTATAGTCCTCATTAAGACATGGATCTAAAATCCTCTATTCTAGAATCCTCAGATTTTCCTCTTCTTATGCTGTATCTCGAAGAATTTGTCTATCCCCCTCGTGAACTAACCTCCAAGCCCTCAATTAAATTTATCTTTTCACCCGGAGGCCAGAAAGATAAATTTGTTCTCACCATCCTGTCTAAAGTCTTAAATATCGCCACTTTTCCATCAAGTTTTAACTCTAAACTTATCAACTCCATCTTCGAGTTCGTACCAACACTACATGACATTCCTCACCGAATTCAGAAATTGAACGTTGTTCACTGCTCACTGACGTATACAAGTAACTCGACAACCTCACCAATAACTACACCCTCCAGCAGTGACAGTCACCTCTGCTCTCCTCAACACCCTCACCAGTCACTACACCCACCAGCAGTGACAGTCACCTCAACACCCTCACCAGACACTACACCCACCAGCAGTGACAGTCACCTCTGCTCTCCTCAACACCCTCACCAGTCACTACACCCACCAGCAGTCACCTCTGCTCTCTACAACACCCTCACCAGTCACTACACCCACCAGCAGTCACCTCTGCTCTCCTCAACACCCTCACCAGTCACTACACCCACCAGCAGTAACAATCACCTCTGCTCTCCTCAACACCCTCACCAGTTACTACACCCACCAGCATTGACAGTCACCTCTGTTCTCGTCACCGCCGCTACTATCAGATATTCATAAAGAATCCTGCCTCAAACAGCATAGTTTGATGCTTGCCACATTTTCGACCCCAGCAAATACTGTAACCACAAGAAGCTTTCTTGTTTGCTATACCTGCATCGGTGTACATAATTGCACACCCGATTGGTGTTGACGTATTTTCGAATGTGTTAATTGTGCCACATTATGTGTCGCTGGGAACTAGTTTACAGTTCTTAGTTAGTAGTTAGTTAGTGTTACAGTTGCTGGGAACTAGTTTACAGTTACTAGTTTACGGGCTGTTAGCTCAGCCCGTCCTCCAAACAAAGATCCAAAAGTGATTCCATGCACCCGCCAAACCCCCTGTTTATGAATGAAAAGCGGTTTACACACGACTCACAACTGCTGGCGTTCGAACATATCCGGAACAAGTGCTTCACTGACGAATTTTGTTCGAACCACAACGCTGTAAATGCTTCACCCACGTACTACAAATACAAATAATCGCCAACAGAACCTAGACACCTAACCTAACCTATCCTATGCTATATATACATAATATGCTAATATATTATAATATTAATTTATACTTGAGAAAAATTCCCGTTTTGAACGAACAGCATGTTAAAATTTATGAATGCGTCTGTGGGGTCGACCGCTGAATGTAATGGACTTGAGTCGAGGACGGGTTGCGTCCTCAGACCAATTCCATTACATCCAGCGGTCGACCCACAGACGCATTCATAAATTCAGCCCGTCCTCCAAACAAAGACCCAAAAGTGATTCCATGCACCCGCCAAACCCCGGTTCATGAATGAAAAACGGTTTACACACGACTCACAACTGTTGACGTTCGAACACTTCGGAACAAGTGCTTCATTGACGACTTTTGTTCTAACCACAACGCTGTAATTCTACACCCACGTACTACAAATACAAATAATCGTCAACAGAACCTAAACAACTATCCTAACCTATGCCTATATATGCACAATATGCAAATATATTATAATGTTAATTTATATTTGAGACAATTCCTGTTTTGAATGAACAGCAGGTAAAAATTTATGAATGCGTCAAAGGGTCGACCGCTGGATGGAATGGACCTGAGTCGAGGACTGGTTGCATAAATTTTACCATGCAGTTCATTCAAACAGGAATTTTCACAAATTTAAGTAAATATTAGAATAAATTAGCATATTGTGCATGTATAGGCATAGGTTAGGTTAGGTAAGGTGTTAGGTTCTGTTGGCGATTATTTGAATTTGTAGCACGTGGATGAAGCATTTCAACCCGTCCTCGACTCAAATCCATTACATCCAGCGGTCGACCCACAGACGCATTCGTAATTTTTTAAATGCAGTATATTGAAAACGCAAATTTTCTAAAATATAAATTAATATTATAACATATTAGCATATTGTGAATATATAGACATAGGTTAGGTTAGGTTAGATATTAGGTTCTGTTGGCGCTTATTTGTATTTGAAGTATGTGGGTGAAGCATTTATAGCGTTGTGGTTTGAACGAAATTCGTCAGTGGAGGTCAGGAAGTATTCGAACGTCAACAGTTGTGAGTCGTGTGTAAACCGTTTTTCAATCATACACACATGCTTCGAATCACTTTTGGGTCTTTGTTTGGAAGACGAGCTGCCAAAGACGCATTAATTAATATTAACATTCTGTTCATTCAGAGCAAAATTTTTCTCAATATCACTTATAAAAAGACCTGAACTGTTTACTTCACGGGACATGTCACAGTCCGTCCTCATAAACATAGACCAAAAACCAGCTCAAGCCAGCCATCAAACGCCTTCTTTACTAATGTAAAACACTTTACATAGCTAAACACTGGAAAGTGTTTTGCTGTTTGAATCGCACCTGTAAATGCTTCACTCAATAGTTTCCAATAGATCCTAAAAACCACAATATGACCTAACCTAGACTTACCTATTCAGCAAGTTCTAAGGTCTATCAATATTTAAGAAAAGCTGACTTTGAGTACCCTATGCGTTAAAGTTAATAAATGCGTCATTGTGGAAGTCGCGGCTTGGCCTACCACCGCCTGAGGACGGGTCATCAGAGTTCTCACTCATTATGTGTGGTCAGTGAGTGTTGTGCTGTGCTGAGCTGTGCTGTGCTGTGCTGTGCTGTGCTGTGCTGTGACGGAAACAAAAATGTATATATGAAATATGTAACCGCTTCTGATGGATAATATAAACGTGTTTAGTGAAAGTGATTTACTGGGACTGGACGTTGTAGTGTTCATGCCTGATTGTGTACAGTACAAATGTAGTGTTTTAGGATCTAATAATTAGGGTACAGGTACCCTAATTATTAGATCCTGGCCGGATAATGTCCTAAAAGTGGACTGTAGTTTACATTGTGTGATGTGGGAGAAACCAGCACAGAAAACTGTTGTACGGGGCGACGTGTTGACTCGGGATAGTTTATTGTTTTACTGGAAATATTAGACGACTTAACACCTTCATGACGAGTACTCCAGCCCTTTGTCCTTCATGACGAGTACTCCAGCCCCCTCGTCCTTCATGACGAGTACTCCAGCCCCCTCGTCCTTCATGACGAGTACTCCAGCCCCCCTCGTCCTTCATGACGAGTACTCCAGTCCCCTCGTCCTTCATGACGAGTACTCCAGCCCCTTTGTCCTTCATGACGAATACTCCAGCCCCTTTGTCCTTCATGACGAGTACTCCAGCCCCCTTGTCCTTCATGACGAGTACTCCAGCCCCCTCGTCCTTCATGACGAGTACTCCAGCCCCCTCGTCCTTCATGACGAGTACTCCAGCCCCCTCGTCCTTCATGACGAGTACTCCAGCCCCCTCGTCCTTCATGACGAGTACTCCAGCCCCTTTGTCCTACATGACGAGTACTCCAGCCCCCTCGTCCTTCATGACGAGTACTCCAGCCCCCTCGTCCTTCATGACGAGTACTCCAGCGTCCTCGTCCTTCATGACGAGTACTCCAGCCCCCTCGTCCTTCATGACGAGTACTCCAGCCCCCTCGTCCTTCATGACGAGTACTCCAGCCCCCTCGTCCTTCATGACGAATACTCCAGCCCCCTCGTCCTTCATGATGAGTACTCCAGCGTCCTCGTCCTTCATGACGAGTACTCCAGCCCCCTCGTCCTTCATGACGAGTACTCCAGCCCCTCGTCCTTCATGACGAGTACTCCAGCACCCTCGTCCTTCATGACGAGTACTCCAGTCCCCTCGTCCTTCATGACGAGTACTCCAGCCCCCTCGTCCTTCATGACGAGTACTCCAGTCCCCTCGTCCTTCATGACGAGTACTCCAGCCCCCTCGTCCTTCATGACGAGTACTCCAGCCCCCTCGTCCTTCATGACGAGTACTCCAGCCCCCTCGTCCTTCATGACGAGTACTCCAGCGCCCTTGTCCTTCATGACGAGTACTCCAGCGTCCTCGTCCTTCACTACGAGTACTCCAGCCCCCTCGTCCTTCATGACGAGTAGTCCAGCCTCCTCGTCCTTCACTACGAGTACTTCAACGCCCTCGTCCTTCACTACGAGTACTTCAACGCCCTCGTCCTTCACCACGAGTACTTCAACGCCCTCGTCCTTCACTACGAGTACTCCACCGCCCTCGTCCTTCATGACGAGTACTCCAGCCTCCTCGTCCTTCACTACGAGTACTTCAACGCCCTCGTCCTTCACTACGAGTACTCCAACGTCCTCGTCCTTCATGACGAGTACTCCAACGCCCTCGTCCTTCATGACGAGTACTCCAGCCCCCTCGTCCTTCATGACGAGTACTCCAGCCTCCTCGTCCTTCACTACGAGTACTTCAACGCCCTCGTCCTTCACTACGAGTACTTCAACGCCCTCGTCCTTCACTACGAGTACTTCAACGCCCTCGTCCTTCACTACGAGTACTCCAACGTCCTCGTCCTTCACTACGAGTACTCCAACGTCCTCGTCCTTCACTACGAGTACTCCACCGCCCTCGTCCTTCATGACGAGTACTCCAGCACCCTCGTCCTTCATGACGAGTACTCCAACGCCCACGTCCTTCACGACGAGAACTCCAGTTCCATCGTCCGTCGAGACAAAGTACTCCAATCTTGTCGACCTTCAATTTAAGGTAAGATCACTTCGATACTCAAATGCCATATGTACCTTCACAGTTTATATATGTAGATTGTAATATGATTATTCATGTGGTATAGAAGGTTTTTAATGAATAAACTTTTAAAAAAATTCCTAATTAGTTTTCATGCCTCTTCAGGTAAGTCAACATAAACAGCACATTACTTGACACAACTACATCAATCTTTAAGGTACGTAACAATTTCTTTCAACGTCAGCAGGCACAATGTCTCTGGGTAACCAAGGATTATCAGGGACAGAGAGGAGGGGTCGCCATGCGTTGAGTCCCAGGAGTCGTAGGTGTGGGGGCAATAGGGGCCAAGGGTGGACGATTCCTGGGTTCCGTCTTTCTGTGTACTGGGTGTGTGGAGGCGCACTTTTGGGCTGAAATATTGTCCAGCAAGTGGTGTCAAGCTGCCTAGCGAACCAGAAGTAAGTTGTCCGGTCAGTTCTCGTGGAGGACTGAGCCGGAGGTCATTGTAGACAGGTCTGGTGAAGACACTAACTGAATTAGTGGCAAACAAGTGCCTTTTCTGTAAACATGTAAGTGTAGAGTAAACAACTGTAAACTAGTTCCCAGAGACAAATAATGTAGCACAATTAACAGATTCGAAAATACGTCAACACCAATCGGGTGTGCAATTATGTACACCGATGGAGGTATAGCAAACAAGAAAGCTCCTTGTGGTTACAGTATTTGCTGGGGTCGAAAATGTGGCAAGCATCAAACTATGCTGTTTGAGGCAGGATTCTTCATGAATATCTGATAGTAGCGGCGGTGACGAGAACAGAGGTGACTGTCAATGCTGGTGGGTGTAGTAACTGGTGAGGGTGTTGAGGAGAGCAGAGGTGACTGGTGCTGCTGGTGGGTGTAGTGACTGGTGAGGGTGTTGAGGAGAGCAGAGGTGAGTGATGGTGGGTGTAGTGACTGGTGAGGGTGTTGAGGAGAGCAGAGGTGACTGCTGGTGGGTGTAGTGACTGGTGAGGGTGTTGTGGAGAGCAGAGGTGACTGATGGTGGGTGTAGTGACTGGTGAGGGTGTTGAGGAGAGCAGAGGTGACTGATGGTGGGTGTAGTGACTGGTGAGGGTGTTGAGGAGAGCAGAGGTGACTGATGGTGGGTGTAGTGACTGGTGAGGGTGTTGTGGAGAGCAGAGGTGACTGCTGGTGGGTGTAGTGACTGGTGAGGGTGTTGTGGAGAGCAGAGGTGACTGCTGGTGGGTGTAGTGACTGGTGAGGGTGTTGTGGAGAGCAGAGGTCTGTCGCTGCTGGTGGGTGTAGTGACTGGTGAGGGTGTTGTGGAGAGCACAGGTCTGTCGCTGCTGGTGGGTGTAGTGACTGGTGAGGGTGTTGAGGAGAGCAGAGGTGACTGTCGCTGCTGGTGGGAGATAAATTGGTTCCAACTACAATTTTTTTTTCTGAATATGTGCGCATGTTACGATGTTGATCCCTTTGTAAAAGTTGGAACATTAATCATTTGGATTAAGTATAACAAAAAGTGTGAGTTCGAGAAGGATTCAGCTGTTAGTTATTCGCCGCCTTAATTCTCGCAGTGATATTCTGAGGTTTAATGGTATTGATGTTGTGATAATGGTGTTTAATGGTGATGTGATAATAACTGAATGAGCTACGCTGAAAGTGAACAAAGCATTTATTGTGTTTTAAAAGCCTTTGATGACATTAATAATGATTGTTGATAAGTAGTGTTGACATTATCTGTATTGATATTATTGTATTTGTCTTATGGGTTTGTTGAAAGTCTACTTGATCCAAAACCGCCTGAGTGTCTTTTGCGTAAAAGCTCATTTTAAAATTAAATTATGAAGCCGTCATGACGTGTATAGCATATTATATAAAAAAAATGCCGGAATGTACAAATCCATTAATTTTTTATTATTGGTAACATAAAAAAAACGGAAAACTGTTATTTTTTTATTTAGAAAACACAACTTAAATGATTGCTTCACATGAAATTGCACAAATCATTGTAAAACCTGGTAGTGCACATAGAGGTATTGAAAAGGCATTTTAAATTCATTTGCAAACTTGTGTTGCATCAAGATTCATCGAGTATTCTAAAAATTTACCAATGAACAATGAATCGATTCGGAGAAGAATTGATGAAATGTCAGCTGATGTAAAAACCCAACTAGTTGAAAAAAATAACAGAGCAGACAGTTCTCAATTGAAATTGATAAATCAACGGTTAGTGATAGAAGAGCTGTTATTGAAGCTTTTGTTGCGTTTTGTAGATGAAGTTTGTAAAGTGTATGAAGAAATGGTGTCGTTAAATCTTTCAGAACCCTCACAACAGGATCATCCATTTTCGAGGCTTTGAGATTTTGGTTCCATGAAAAACAAACACACTTTTTAAACTTAGTTTCCTGTGAAAGTGGTCGTGCTCCATCCATGGTGAGACAGCATTTGAGATTTATTGCCCATTTTATAAACTCATGTCCTTGAATTCTTCCAGTGCATGTGCAATACTACACCTGCATATGAGACCTGCATGCCCCCTGCCACTAATGGTAAACACCTGAAATACCTGCATACTGTAACACATGTAATGGTTGAGAAACTAATAAGATAACAAATAAAAGTTATTGTAGCCTTACAAACATATACTCTAATGACCTTATCCACAGAACGCTGGAGCTCTATGTTTATCTACCAATGTGTTTTGGAGGCTTTCTCTTCCGTCCAGTATCACTTAGGCTGGACGGGAGAGCTCTGGTCGTCATGCAGGTCGGCGTTCAATCCCTGACCGTCCAAGTGGTTGGGCACCATTCCTTTCTCCTAATCCTAATCCTGACCCCTTCCAAGTGCTATTTAGTCGTAATTGCTTGGTGTTTTCTCCTGACAGTTCCGTTACCTTCCTATGGAACATCGTCACCTCTAATAAACACCTCTGTACTTATTCCCATACCAAGGATATGTTGAGCTCGCGTCGAGCTGTAAAGAAATAATTGGATCTCTCTTAAATCTAGATTTTAAAAATTATGAAGATTATTTAGTGTCGTTGAAAGAAAACTTAAATTGCCGATTTTCTGAAGAGATCCGCTGCATTTGACCAGTGCTTTCAGTACTTCTCTTATAATCACCAGTGTTTTCTTGAATGAATGTTTGTGGTTAATTTAGGTGAGAGTGGTTCATGGCTCCACATATTCTTGTCACGTACAGTTCATGAACACATCCGGAGAATACGGATTCGCAGAGTTATTGTTTACTGGGGCAGAGTGCGGGCCTCAAACACCAGTATTACACAGTGCTCCTGGGATTCCTGGTTCAGTCTTGACGAACGACGTCTGGACACCTGTTCCTCCTGTGAGCCGCTGGACACCTGTTCCGCCTGTGAGCCGCTGGACACCTGTTCCGCCTGTGAGCCGCTGGACACCTGTTCCGCCTGTGGGCAGTTGGACACCTGTTCCTCCTGTGAGCCGCTGGACACCTGTTCCGCCTGTGGGCAGTTGGACACCTGTTCCGCCTGTGAGCCGCTAAACACCTGTTCCGCCTGTGGGCAGTTGGACACCTGTTCCGCCTGTGAGCCGCTAAACACCTGTTCCGCCTGTGGGCAGTTGGACACCTGTGAGCCGCTGGACACCTGTTCCGCCTGTGAGCCGCTAAACACCTGTTCCGCCTGTGGGCAGTTGGACACCTGTTCCGCCTGTGGGCAGTTGGACACCTGTTCCGCCTGTGGGCAGTTGGACACCTGTTCCGCCTGTGGGGAGTTGGACACCTGTTCCGCCTGTGGGGAGTTGGACACCTGTTCCGCCTGTGGGGAGTTGGACACCTGTTCCGCCTGTGGGCCGCTTGACACCTGTTCCGCCTGTGGGCAGTTGGACACCTGTTCCGCCTGTGGGCAGTTGGACACCTGTTCCGCCTGTGGGCCGCTGGACACCTGTTCCGCCTGTGGGCAGTTGGACACCTGTTCCGCCTGTGGGCCGTTGGAACACATTACACTGTTTTACCCTTAGCGTCTCGAAAGCCACTACCGCTTCCGGGCATTTCTTTTTAACACTCCGGGTTGTTAAGACTCTGTGGCGCACTTACCGCCTAGAGTCACAGGGAAGCTCACGGATTACAA
>WNGS01168996.1:1501-11501 GCA_020271785.1 Procambarus virginalis
GCTCGTGTATCCTCCAATCAACAACGTTCGCGGATTGTGTAGGATTCACAAATATCCCAAATTTCACAAATTCACAAACTTTGGTCGTTTGTTGTGACTGTATAACGTTAGTGGTTTTAAGAGTCGTTCTGTGTATAATTGATAATTACTAATAATTGTCAACTGTGTTTATAATACTTCTGTTTTGTCTGATATCGGGTTGTTATTGTTGGTGATGTTCCTGTTGGTGATGTTCCTGTTGGTGATGTTATTGTTGGTGATGTTGCTGTTGGTGATGTTGTTGTTGGTGATGTTATTGTTGATGTTCCTGTTGGTGATGTTATTGTTGGTGATGTATTGTTGGTGATGTTCCTGTTGTGATGTTATTGTTGGTGATGTGGCAGCGCTCAAGCTGTACAAGGACAGCTTGAGCGCGGCCTCTTGGCTCAAAGTGGCCTCAGCTACACGAAAAATCCATCAGCGCCCCTCTTACCCTCAGGTATAACGCTCTCGTCCAAGCAGTGTAGCTTGATCATAGGCTCACATTCGCTGCTTTGAACCAGGAACTCAGGCCTTGTCGCGGGTGCTTTAAGAATAGCTATATAATAGTATATTTTCCTGTTCCCGGAACCGGTTGGGCATTAAGGCATAAGATTTTTTTTGTGTGTATATTGAACAGCGTTTTTCTGTGTATCACTTACGTTGGCTACTTAGAACTTAGTGTAACTACCTGAAGGAGATTGATGCTTGCGAGAGATATTGTAATTCACGTTGAATAATTAACGTTGTCTGATGAAGCTTGCTTTATCGATGTCTAACCTACTCCCTAGGTAATGGCCTTCCTCTGGATGCGACCTAAGACAGTTTCCTAACTCTCAGGTAACAGTTTCGGGCGGAAGAAAACGTGCCCAATCATTTCTATCCCGCCCAAGAATTCGAACCCGAGATTCTCGCTTGTGTGTCGAAGATGATGATGATTTATTCCACTTCCTCAACACCCAATAATTAATATGAAATTAAAAAGAACTAGTTAAGTGGAAGGAACGACAACACAGCACACTTAGCTGTCCACTGTGATTGTGGTAAGTGTGATTAGGCTACACAGTCGTGTGGTAGGCTTCGTGCTGTAGGGGAGTGTATCTTTGATTCCTTTATTGACTCTAGTGTTCCCTAAGGGACTATAGGTGGGAATAGTGTCAACATTAGATGGTGCTACCTGCCTGTAATGATTGATTTTACAAGTCAGTCTCATTACCTCTTGGTAAAACTGAGTTCTGTATGATGTAGCTTGCAGTGATAATTGTTATAAATTATTATTTTAGCTTATCCTTTTAATTCTGATATCTTGCCACATATGTATTAAATTTTATCAACAATGACAAGATTTAATACTTTATGTGTTTTATTGTTGGGAATTTATCTATTGCAAAATGTATCATTTAATTTATCTTTAAACAGTTGTAATATATTTCTAAATATTTTTTTGTTAAATATTTGTTAACGTAGTTACATTTAAGTGGCAAGTAATTTACTTACTGAGGTTGGCTTGTAAGCCCATAGTATAAGGAGCCTGCAAGGGACAAGAGAGCTATGGCAAAGACCTGCCATAAAGAAGGATTAACTCACCTCATCTAATCTCACCAAACTCTTATACTTATTATTTCTATATACTATAGAAAGTCTTATAGATGTGAAGGCATTTAGCCCTCATGGTGCAACCCGTCCTCTTAAAAAGAACGTCACTTTTGGCTCGTTTGCGTGATATGGCCAAATTTCGACGTAATTTGAAATGAAATCGACTCACAAAAATGACGTTCTGTTCCGTTTTCTATTTGAGTCGTCCGGCGTACGCGTAGAGGTTATGAGAGGACACTTTAAATTAACGTTTTGAAACTTTAAGAGAATTTCCTGCCCACCTAACCTATCAGAGGACCCTTAACTTACTGTTGTTGAAAAAAAAATCCGAAATTTATTTTCATATTTTTTTCATTTTCAAATTACGTCCAAATTCGGCCATACGAGCAAACGGCCAAATGCGACGTTCTTTTTAAGAGGACAGGTTGCATGGTGGACCAGAGCTTGTACTGGTGTTCACTATGATATAGATTGATTGATGATGATTAAGCCACCCCAAGAGGTGGCACGGGCATGAATAGCCCGTAACTCTATGATGTATGGCGTCTGGCTCCTATAGCTGGTAGCCTGATGGTGTGGCCACACATCCCATTTCACACTGTTTATCTACATATTGACACACACATTACTTCTTTAAACAATGTGTCAATGCTTATTTTCGTTTTAAACCCTACAGAGGCCCATAGGCATGTTAAACGACTGAGATTAATCAGCTTGAAGCCCGCGGTTGTTGTTGTTGTTAAAGATTCGCTACCTGGAACAAAGTTCCAAGTAGCACGGGCTATGGTGAGCCCGTAGTGACTGAAAAGCCCGCGGTGTTTCCATGCTGTGTAGGTGAATTTTGTTTACTGTTATCACAGCGTCTAACAACGCACCTTATCCACCAGGATGGCTGCGTTACTCCGCCTGTTTTAAACATCGATTTTGTACAATCGTCAACCGAACGTATTAGGTTAAACAATTATTTATTGATTATATGTATTTATTTGAGAATATTACCATGATGTGCTTATAGCTTTTTGGATTTAATTTACATATCCTGGTAAGGAACCCAATACACTCCCTTCCCTGGGGAGGTGTATCTCAGAATGGTCTGAGGATGCTGACCAAACACTCTGTCTTGGGAGAGTTGGGTCTATCTTGGGAGAGTTGGGTCTATCTTGGGAGAGTTGAGTCTATCTTGGGAGAGTTGGGTCTATCTTGGGAGAGTTGAGTCTATCTTGGGAGAGTTGGGTCTATCTTGGGAGAGTTGGGTCTATCTTGGGAGAGTTGGGTCTATCTTGGGAGAGTTGGGTCTTTCTTGGGAGAGTTGAGTCTATCTTGGGAGAGTTGGGTCTATCTTGGGAGAGTTGGGTCTATCTTGGGAGAGTTGAGTCTATCTTGGGAGAGTTGGGTCTATAATTAATCATGCCTGGTCCATGGTCAATAACTCATACATGTTATAATCTATTTTTAGTGAACATGATGGGCAGAAGACATGCACCACTGTACCACATACAAGATGTGAAGGTGGTGGGCGATGTGGTGCGACTCCCTACACCCTCATTCCTCACGTTAAAATCTCACAAAATAGAAAATTGCTTGAGAAACAACGTACAATTTGGTAGTTAGAGCAGATAAAAAAAAAAGGTGTAATTACGATGAAGGAGGAGGGGAGGGAAATGGCAGAAGGGGAGGAGAGGGGGAAGAGGGTGAGAAATGGGGGGGGGGGGAGGAGGAAGAAGAGAGATAGAGAGAAGCTTCTTCACCTGGGGTAACCCGCTTCTCACCTGAGCAAAGGTGACATCATTTGGGGGGGGGGGCAGGTAAACTGGTTTACCACGTTTGTTCTTTTGGAGGAGGTTGTATAGTTTATTGTGACTGTTCTTGACTATTAAACCAACAGTCGACCTCTTTTTTTTTTGGGGGGGGGGGGGGAATAATGAAATCCCATCTCTGGTTTGGGGCAGTTGGTATAAAACTCAAGAACAGTCCACAATAAGCAATACAACTCTCTCCATAGATCAAGAACTGTAGAGTTCACCCTTTCTGTCACATTCAATAATATGTGCCTATAGGAAGGACTATATATATGCAGGCGATGAGTCACAATAACGTGGCTAAAGTATGTTGACCAGACCACACACTAGAAGGTGAAGGGACGACGACGTTTCGGTCCGTCCTGGACCATACTCGAGTCGATTTTGAGAAACGTCGTCGTCCCTTCACCTTCTAGTGTGTGACTATATATATATTTAATTTATATATTCCCATCAAAATGAGACACACATTGCAGCCAAATTAGCGTGTAACAAAGATGAAGTTGAATTAGACCTAGGTATCCCCATCTCTGCTGTCAATACTTGCAGGTACAGGTTTCTGAACATATGACCCTGTATGACTAACCATCCTGCGAGATGGGGACTTTTATTACCACTGCTATCTTATTCACTCTTGTGTTGATGATATCCTCAAAATGCATCAGGAGTCTGCCAGTGTAAACTGCTTATCACATGCCTCTGTATGACTAACCGTCCTGTGTGATGGGGATTTCTTAGCACCACGTAGCTATCTTCTTGACGCACACTGTACTCCCCTTCATATAGTCTAGGGTAGCTAGTTCTTGACACACTCTGTACTCTCCTTCATATAGTCTAGGGTAGCTAGTTCTTGACACACTCTGTACTCCCCTTCATATATTCTAGGATAGCTAGTTCTTGACACACACTGTACTCCCCTTCATATAGTCTAGGGTAGCTAGTTCTTGACACACACTGTACTCCCCTTCATATAGTCTAGGGTAGCTAGTTCTTGACACACACTGTACTCCCCTTCATATAGTCTAGGGTAGCTAGTTCTTGACACACACTGTACTCCCCTTCATATAGTCTAGGGTAGCTAGTTCTTGACACACACTGTACTCCCCTTCATATAGTCTAGGGTAGCTAGTTCTTGACACACTCTGTACTCCCCTTCATATAGTCTAGGGTAGCTAGTTCTTGACACACACTGTACTCCCCTTCATATAGTCTAGGGTAGCTAGTTCTTGACACACTCTGTACTCCCCTTCATATAGTCTAGGGTAGCTAGTTCTTGACACACACTGTACTCCCCTTCATATAGTCTAGGGTAGCTAGTTCTTGACACACACTGTACTCTCCTTCATATAGTCTAGGGCAGCTAGTTCTTGACACACACTGTACTCCCCTTCATATAGTCTAGGTAGCTAGTTCTTGACACACACTGTACTCCCCTTCATATAGTCTAGGGTAGCTAGTTCTTGACACACACTGTACTCCCCTTCATATAGTCTAGGGTAGCTAGTTCTTGACACACACTGTACTCCCCTTCATATAGTCTAGGGTAGCTAGTTCTTGACACACACTGTACTCCCTTCATATAGTCTAGGGTAGCTAGTTCTTGACACACACTGTACTCCCCTTCATATAGTCTAGGGTAGCTAGTTCTTGACACACACTGTACTCCCCTTCATATAGTCTAGGGTAGCTAGTTCTTGACACACACTGTACTCCCCTTCATATAGTCTAGGGTAGCTAGTTCTTGACACATTCTGTACTCCCTTCATATAGTCTAGGGTAGCTAGTTCTTGACACACACTGTACTCCCCTTCATATAGTCTAGGGTAGCTAGTTCTTGACACACACTGTACTCCCCTTCATATAGTCTAGGGTAGCTAGTTCTTGACACACTCTGTACTCCCCTTCATATAGTCTAGGGTAGCTAGTTCTTGACACACACTGTACTCCCCTTCATATAGTCTAGGGTAGCTAGTTCTTGACACACACTGTACTCCCCTTCATATAGTCTAGGGTAGCTAGTTCTTGACACACACTGTACTCCCCTTCATATAGTCTAGGGTAGCTAGTTCTTGACACACTCTGTACTCCCCTTCATATAGTCTAGGGTAGCTAGTTCTTGACACACTCTGTACTCCCCTTCATATAGTCTAGGGTAGCTAGTTCTTGACACACACTGTACTCCCCTTCATATAGTCTAGGGTAGCTAGTTCTTGACACACACTGTACTCCCCTTCATATAGTCTAGGGCAGCTAGTTCTTGACACACACTGTACTCCCCTTCATATAGTCTAGGGTAGCTAGTTCTTGACACACTCTGTACTCCCCTTCATATAGTCTAGGGTAGCTAGTTCTTGACACACACTGTACTCCCCTTCATATAGTCTAGGGTAGCTAGTTCTTGACACACTCTGTACTCCCCTTCATATAGTCTAGGGTAGCTAGTTCTTGACACACACTGTACTCCCCTTCATATAGTCTAGGGTAGCTAGTTCTTGACACACACTGTACTCCCCTTCATATAGTCTAGGGTAGCTAGTTCTTGACACACACTGTACTCCCCTTCATATAGTCTAGGGTAGCTAGTTCTTGACACACACTGTACTCCCCTTCATATAGTCTAGGGTAGCTAGTTCTTGACACACACTGTACTCCCCTTCATATAGTCTAGGGTAGCTAGTTCTTGACACACACTGTACTCCCCTTCATATAGTCTAGGGTAGCTAGTTCTTGACACACACTGTACTCCCCTTCATATAGTCTAGGGTAGCTAGTTCTTGACACACACTGTACTCCCCTTCATATAGTCTAGGGTAGCTAGTTCTTGACACACACTGTACTCCCCTTCATATAGTCTAGGGTAGCTAGTTCTTGACACACACTGTACTCCCCTTCATATAGTCTAGGGTAGCTAGTTCTTGACACACACTGTACTCCCCTTCATATAGTCTAGGGTAGCTAGTTCTTGACACACACTGTACTCCCCTTCATATAGTCTAGGGTAGCTAGTTCTTGACACACTCTGTACTCCCCTTCATATAGTCTAGGGTAGCTAGTTCTTGACACACTCTGTACTCCCCTTCATATAGTCTAGGGTAGCTAGTTCTTGACACACACTGTACTCACCTTCATATAGTCTAGGGTAGCTAGTTCTTGACACACATTGTACTCCCCTTCATATAGTCTAGGGTAGCTAGTTCTTGACACACTCTGTACTCCCCTTCATATAGTCTAGGGTAGCTAGTTCTTGACACACACTGTACTCCCCTTCATATAGTCTAGGGTAGCTAGTTCTTGACACACACTGTACTCCCCTTCATATAGTCTAGGGTAGCTAGTTCTTGACACACACTGTACTCCCCTTCATATAGTCTAGGGTAGCTAGTTCTTGACACACACTGTACTCCCCTTCATATAGTCTAGGGTAGCTAGTTCTTGACACACTCTGTACTCCCCTTCATATAGTCTAGGGTAGCTAGTTCTTGACACACTCTGTACTCCCCTTCATATAGTCTAGGGTAGCTAGTTCTTGACACACACTGTACTCCCCTTCATATAGTCTAGGGTAGCTAGTTCTTGACACACACTGTACTCCCCTTCATATAGTCTAGGGTAGCTAGTTCTTGACACACACTGTACTCCCCTTCATATAGTCTAGGGTAGCTAGTTCTTGACACACACTGTACTCCCCTTCATATAGTCTAGGGTAGCTAGTTCTTGACACACACTGTACTCCCCTTCATATAGTCTAGGGTAGCTAGTTCTTGACACACACTGTACTCCCTTCATATAGTCTAGGGTAGCTAGTTCTTGACACACACTGTACTCCCCTTCATATAGTCTAGGGTAGCTAGTTCTTGACACACTCTGTACTCCCCTTCATATAGTCTAGGGTAGCTAGTTCTTGACACACACTGTACTCCCCTTCATATAGTCTAGGGTAGCTAGTTCTTGACACACACTGTACTCCCCTTCATATAGTCTAGGGTAGCTAGTTCTTGACACACACTGTACTCCCCTTCATATAGTCTAGGGTAGCTAGTTCTTGACACACACTGTACTCCCCTTCATATAGTCTAGGGTAGCTAGTTCTTGACACACACTGTACTCCCCTTCATATAGTCTAGGGTAGCTAGTTCTTGACACACACTGTACTCCCCTTCATATAGTCTAGGGTAGCTAGTTCTTGACACACACTGTACTCCCCTTCATATAGTCTAGGGTAGCTAGTTCTTGACACACACTGTACTCCCCTTCATATAGTCTAGGGTAGCTAGTTCTTGACACACACTGTACTCCCCTTCATATAGTCTAGGGTAGCTAGTTCTTGACACACACTGTACTCCCCTTCATATAGTCTAGGGTAGCTAGTTCTTGACACACACTGTACTCCCCTTCATATAGTCTAGGGTAGCTAGTTCTTGACACACACTGTACTCCCCTTATAGTCTAGGGTAGCTAGTTCTTGACACACACTGTACTCCCTTCATATAGTCTAGGGTAGCTAGTTCTTGACACACACTGTACTCCCCTTCATATAGTCTAGGGTAGCTAGTTCTTGACACACACTGTACTCCCTTCATATAGTCTAGGGTAGCTAGTTCTTGACACACACTGTACTCCCCTTCATATAGTCTAGGGTAGCTAGTTCTTGACACACACTGTACTCCCTTCATATAGTCTAGGGTAGCTAGTTCTTGACACACTCTGTACTCCCCTTCATATAGTCTAGGGTAGCTAGTTCTTGACACACACTGTACTCCCCTTCATATAGTCTAGGGTAGCTAGTTCTTGACACACACTGTACTCCCCTTCATATAGTCTAGGGTAGCTAGTTCTTGACACACACTGTACTCCCCTTCATATAGTCTAGGGTAGCTAGTTCTTGACACACACTGTACTCCCCTTCATATAGTCTAGGGTAGCTAGTTCTTGACACACACTGTACTCCCCTTCATATAGTCTAGGGTAGCTAGTTCTTGACACACACTGTACTCCCCTTCATATAGTCTAGGGTAGCTAGTTCTTGACACACTCTGTACTCCCCTTCATATAGTCTAGGGTAGCTAGTTCTTGACACACACTGTACTCCCCTTCATATAGTCTAGGGTAGCTAGTTCTTGACACACACTGTACTCCCCTTCATATAGTCTAGGGTAGCTAGTTCTTGACACACACTGTACTCCCCTTCATATAGTCTAGGGTAGCTAGTTCTTGACACACACTGTACTCCCCTTCATATAGTCTAGGGTAGCTAGTTCTTGACACACACTGTACTCCCCTTCATATAGTCTAGGGTAGCTAGTTCTTGACACACACTGTACTCCCCTTCATATAGTCTAGGGTAGCTAGTTCTTGACACACACTGTACTCCCCTTCATATAGTCTAGGGTAGCTAGTTCTTGACACACACTGTACTCCCCTTCATATAGTCTAGGGTAGCTAGTTCTTGACACACTCTGTACTCCCCTTCATATAGTCTAGGGTAGCTAGTTCTTGACACACTCTGTACTCCCCTTCATATAGTCTAGGGTAGCTAGTTCTTGACACACACTGTACTCCCTTCATATAGTCTAGGGTAGCTAGTTCTTGACACACACTGTACTCCCCTTCATATAGTCTAGGGCAGCTAGTTCTTGACACACACTGTACTCCCTTCATATAGTCTAGGGTAGCTAGTTCTTGACACACTCTGTACTCCCTTCATATAGTCTAGGGTAGCTAGTTCTTGACACACACTGTACTCCCCTTCATATAGTCTAGGGTAGCTAGTTCTTGACACACACTGTACTCCCCTTCATATAGTCTAGGGTAGCTAGTTCTTGACACACACTGTACTCCCCTTCATATAGTCTAGGGTAGCTAGTTCTTGACACACACTGTACTCCCCTTCATATAGTCTAGGGTAGCTAGTTCTTGACACACACTGTACTCCCTTCATATAGTCTAGGGTAGCTAGTTCTTGACACACACTGTACTCCCCTTCATATAGTCTAGGGTAGCTAGTTCTTGACACACTCTGTACTCCCCTTCATATAGTCTAGGGTAGCTAGTTCTTGACACACACTGTACTCCCCTTCATATAGTCTAGGGTAGCTAGTTCTTGACACACACTGTACTCCCCTTCATATAGTCTAGGTAGCTAGTTCTTGACACACACTGTACTCCCCTTCATATAGTCTAGGGTAGCTAGTTCTTGACACACACTGTACTCCCCTTCATATAGTCTAGGGTAGCTAGTTCTTGACACACTGTACTCCCCTTCATATAGTCTAGGGTAGCTAGTTCTTGACACACACTGTACTCCCCTTCATATAGTCTAGGGTAGCTAGTTCTTGACACACCTGTACTCCCTTCATATAGTCTAGGGTAGCTAGTTCTTGACACACTGTACTCCCCTTCATATAGTCTAGGGTAGCTAGTTCTTGACACACACTGTACTCCCTTCATATAGTCTAGGGTAGCTAGTTCTTGACACACTCTGTACTCCCCTTCATATAGTCTAGGGTAGCTAGTTCTTGACACACTCTGTACTCCCCTTCATATAGTCTAGGGTAGCTAGTTCTTGACACACACTGTACTCCCCTTCA
>WNGS01168996.1:16501-24980 GCA_020271785.1 Procambarus virginalis
GCTTAATGCACAACTTGCCTAAGTCTTCCCATATTAACAGGGACTTGATGAAAAACGTAAAATTGACCCCTCACTTGCTCTAGTGATCTTGGGAGGTGTGGTCTTTGAGGTATTGAAATACCCCCGAAATTACCATCTCTTTTAAGGGTCTGAGCGTGGTGCAGTGGGTTAAGGCGTACCTGTTATGCCGGTTGCTGGAAGGCTTCTGTGCTGCGAGGGTTCGAGTCTCCTGGTGGGAAAGTGTTATAAAAGTTATATATATACATATATATATATATATATATATATATATATATATATATATATATATATATATATATATATATATGTCGTACCTAGTAGCCAGAACTCACTTTTTGGCCTACTATGCAAGCACCGATTTGCCTAATAAGCCAAGTTTTCTTGAATTAATATATTTTCTCTAATTTTTTTCTTATGAAAAGATAAAGCTACCCATTTCATTATGTATGAGATCAATTTTTTTTCATTGGAGTTATAATTAACGTAGATATATGACTGAACCTAACCAACCCTACCTAACCTAAATAGACACAGTGTCTTCCCATATTAACAGGGTCTTGATGAAAAACGTAAAATTGACCCCTCACTTGCTCGAGTTGCCCTTGGGAGGTGGTAGTCTTTGAGGTATTGAAATACCCCTAAATTGCCATCTCTTTTAAGGGTCTGAGCGTGGTGCAGTGGGTTAAAGCGTACCTGTTATGCCGGTTGCTGGAAGGCTTCTGTGCTGGCGAGGGTTCGAGTCTCCTGGTGGGAATGTGTTCTAAAAGTTGAATAACTTCACTTGCGTGTTTCGGCAAGTTGTGCATCAAGCATAGACACAGTGTCTTCCCATATTAACAGGGTCTTGATGAAAAACGTAAAATTGACCCCTCACTTGCTCGAGTTGCCCTTGGGAGGTGGTAGTCTTTGAGGTATTGAAATACCCCTAAATTGCCATCTCTTTTAAGGGTCTGAGCGTGGTGCAGTGGGTTAAAGCGTACCTGTTATGCCGGTTGCTGGAAGGCTTCTGTGCTGGCGAGGGTTCGAGTCTCCTGGTGGGAATGTGTTCTAAAAGTTGAATAACTTCACTTGCGTGTTTCGGCAAGTTGTGCATCAAGCATAGACACAGTGTCTTCCCATATTAACAGGGTCTTGATGAAAAACGTAAAATTGACCCCTCACTTGCTCGAGTTGCCCTTGGGAGGTGGTAGTCTTTGAGGTATTGAAATACCCCTAAATTGCCATCTCTTTTAAGGGTCTGAGCGTGGTGCAGTGGGTTAAAGCGTACCTGTTATGCCGGTTGCTGGAAGGCTTCTGTGCTGGCGAGGGTTCGAGTCTCCTGGTGGGAATGTGTTCTAAAAGTTGAATAACTTCACTTGCGTGTTTCGGCAAGTTGTGCATCAAGCATAGACACAGTGTCTTCCCATATTAACAGGGTCTTGATGAAAAACGTAAAATTGACCCCTCACTTGCTCGAGTTGCCCTTGGGAGGTGGTAGTCTTTGAGGTATTGAAATACCCCTAAATTGCCATCTCTTTTAAGGGTCTGAGCGTGGTGCAGTGGGTTAAAGCGTACCTGTTATGCCGGTTGCTGGAAGGCTTCTGTGCTGGCGAGGGTTCGAGTCTCCTGGTGGGAATGTGTTCTAAAAGTTGAATAACTTCACTTGCGTGTTTCGGCAAGTTGTGCATCAAGCATAGACACAGTGTCTTCCCATATTAACAGGGTCTTGATGAAAAACGTAAAATTGACCCCTCACTTGCTCGAGTTGCCCTTGGGAGGTGGTAGTCTTTGAGGTATTGAAATACCCCTAAATTGCCATCTCTTTTAAGGGTCTGAGCGTGGTGCAGTGGGTTAAAGCGTACCTGTTATGCCGGTTGCTGGAAGGCTTCTGTGCTGGCGAGGGTTCGAGTCTCCTGGTGGGAATGTGTTCTAAAAGTTGAATAACTTCACTTGCGTGTTTCGGCAAGTTGTGCATATATATATATATATATATATATATATATATATATATATATGCATCAATGAGGAGCCTAGGGGTCGATATATATATATATATATATATATATATCGACCCCTAGGCTCCTCATTGGCTCGTGTATCCTCCAATCAACAACGTTCGCGGGATTGTGTAGGATTCACAAATATCCCAAATTTCACAAATTCACAAACTTTGGTCGTTTGTTGTGACTGTATAACGTTAAGTGGTTGTAAGAGTCGTTGGTGATAATTGATATTACTAATAATTGTCAACTGGTGTTATAATACTTCTGTTTTGTCTGATATCGGTGTTGTTATTGTTGGTGATGTTCCTGTTGGTGATGTTCCTGTTGGTGATGTTATTGTTGGTGATGTTGCTGTTGGTGATGTTGTTGTTGGTGATGTTATTGTTGATGTTCCTGTTGGTGATGTTATTGTTGGTGATGTTATTGTTGGTGATGTTCCTGTTGGTGATGTTATTGTTGGTGATGTGGCAGCGCTCAAGCTGTACAAGGACAGCTTGAGCGCGGCCTCTTGGCTCAAAGTGGCCTCAGCTACACGAAAAATCCATCAGCGCCCCTCTTACCCTCAGGTATAACGCTCTCGTCCAAGCAGTGTAGCTTGATCATAAGGCTCACATTCGCTGCTTTGAACCAGGAACTCAGGCCTTGTCGCGGGGTGCTTTAAGAATAGCTATATAATAGTATATTTTCCTGTTCCCGGAACCGGTTGGGCATTAAGGCATAAGATTTTTTTTGTGTGTATATTGAACAGCGTTTTTCTGTGTATCACTTACGTTGGCTACTTAGAACTTAGTGTAACTACCTGAAGGAGATTGATGCTTGCGAGAGATATTGTAATTCACGTTGAATAATTAACGTTGTCTGATGAAGCTTGCTTTATCGATGTCTAACCTACTCCCTAGGTAATGGCCTTCCTCTGGATGCGACCTAAGACAGTTTCCTAACTCTCAGGTAACAGTTTCGGGCGGAAGAAAACGTGCCCAATCATTTCTATCCCGCCCAAGAATTCGAACCCGAGATTCTCGCTTGTGTGTCGAAGATGATGATGATTTATTCCACTTCCTCAACACCCAATAATTAATATGAAATTAAAAAGAACTAGTTAAGTGGAAGGAAACGACAACAACAGCACACTTAGCTGTCCACTGTGATTGTGGTAAGTGTGATTAGGCTACACAGTCGTGTGGTAGGCTTCGTGCTGTAGGGGAGTGTATCTTTGATTCCTTTATTGACTCTAGTGTTCCCTAAGGGACTATAGTTGGGAAATAGTGTCAACATTAGATGGTGCTACCTGCCTGTAATGATTGATTTTACAAGTCAGTCTCATTACCTCTTGGTAAAACTGAAGTTCTGTATGATGTAGCTTGCAGTGATAATTGTTATAAATTATTATTTTAGCTTATCCTTTTAATTCTGATATCTTGCCACATATGTATTAAATTTTATCAACAATGACAAGATTTAATACTTTATGTGTTTTATTGTTGGGAATTTATCTATTGCAAAATGTATCATTTAATTTATCTTTAAACAGTTGTAATATATTTCTAAATATTTTTTTGTTAAATATTTGTTAACGTAGTTATATTTAAGTGGCAAGTAATTTACTTACTGAGGTTGGCTTGTAAGCCCATAGTATAAGGAGCCTGCAAGGGACAAGAGAGCTATGGCAAAGACCTGCCATAAAGAAGGATTAACTCACCTCATCTAATCTCACCAAACTCTTATACCTATTATTTCTATATACTATAGAAAGTCTTATAGATGTTAAGGCATTTAGCCCTCATGGTGCAACCCGTCCTCTTAAAAAGAACGTCACTTTTGGCTCGTTTGCGTGATATGGCCAAATTTCGACGTAATTTGAAATGAAATCGACTCACAAAAATGACGTTCTGTTCCGTTTTCTATTTGAGTCGTCCGGCGTACGCGTAGAGGTTATGAGAGGACACTTTAAATTAACGTTTTTCATAACGTTTTGAAACTTTAAGAGAATTTCCTGCCCACCTAACCTATCAGAGGACCCTTAACTTACTGTTGTTGAAAAAAAAAATCCCAAATTTATTTTCATATTTTTTTCATTTTCAAATTACGTCCAAATTCGGCCATACGAGCAAACGGCCAAATGCGACGTTCTTTTTAAGAGGACAGGTTGCATGGTGGACCAGAGCTTGTACTGGTGTTCACTATGATATAGATTGATTGATGATTATTAAGCCACCCCAAGAGGTGGCACGGGCATGAATAGCCCGTAACTCTATGATGTATGGCGTCTGGCTCCTATATCTGGTAGCCTGATGGTGTGGCCACACATCCCATTTCACACTGTTTATCTACATATTGACACACACATTACTTCTTTAAACAATGTGTCAATGCTTATTTTCGTTTTAAACCCTACAGAGGCCCATAGGCATGTTAAACGACTGAGATTAATCAGCTTGAAGCCCGCGGTTGTTGTTGTTGTTAAAGATTCGCTACCTGGAACAAAGTTCCAAGTAGCACGGGCTATGGTGAGCCCGTAGTGACTGAAAAGCCCGCGGTGTTTCCATGCTGTGTAGGTGAATTTTGTTTACTGTTATCACAGCGTCTAACAACGCACCTTATCCACCAGGATGGCTGCGTTACTCCGCCTGTTTTAAACATGGATTTTGTACAATCGTCAACCGAACGTATTAGGTTAAACAATTATTTATTGATTATATGTATTTATTTGAGAATATTACCATGATGTGCTTATAGCTTTTTGGATTTAATTTACATATCCTGGTAAGGAACCCAATACACTCCCTTCCCTGGGGAGGTGTATCTCAGAATGGTCTGAGGATGCTGACCAAACACTCTGTCTTGGGAGAGTTGGGTCTATCAAGGGAGAGTTGGGTCTATCTTGGGAGAGTTGGGTCTATCTTGGGAGAGTTGAGTCTATCTTGGGAGAGTTGGGTCTATCTTGGGAGAGTTGGGTCTATCTTGGGAGAGTTGAGTCTATCTTGGGAGAGTTGGGTCTATAATTATTCATGCCTGGTCCATGGTCAATAACTCATACATGTTATAATCTATTTTTAGTGAACATGATGGGCAGAAGACATGCACCACTGTACCACAGGCTGCACTACATACAAGATGTGAAGGTGGTGGGCGATGTGGTGCGACTCCCTACACCCTCATTCCTCACGTTAAAATCTCACAAAATAGAAAATTGCTTGAGAAACAAGGTACAATTTGGTAGTTAGAGCAGATAAAAAAAAAGGTGTAATTACGATGAAGGAGGAGGGAGGGAAATGGCAGAAGGGGAGGAGAGGGGGAAGAGGGTGAGGAATGGGGGGGGGAGGAGGGGAAGAAGAGAGATAGAGAGAAGCTCCTTCACCTGGGGTAACCCGCTTCTCACCTGAGCAAAGGCGACATCATTTGGGGGGGTGAGGGGGGCAGGTAAACTGGTTTACCACGTTTGTTGGTTTAATGGTCAAGAACAGCCCACAATAAGCAGTACAACCCTCTCCATAGATCAAGAACTGTAGAGTTCACCCTTTCTGTCACATTCAATAATATATGCCTATAGGAAGGACTATATATATGCAGGCGATGAGTCACAATAACGTGGCTAAAGTATGTTGACCAGACCACACACTAGAAGGTGAAGGGACGACGACGTTTCGGTCCGTTCTGGACCATTCTCGAGTCGATTTTGAGAAACGTCGTCGTCCCTTCACCATCTAGTGTGTGACTATATATATATTTAATTTATATATTCCCATCAAAATGAGACACACATTGCAGCCAAATTAGCGTGTAACAAAGATGAAGTTGAATTAGACCTAGGTATCCCCATCTCTGCTGTCAATACTTGCAGGTACAGGTTTCTGAACATATGACCCTGTATGACTAACCATCCTGCGAGATGGGGACTTTTATTACCACTGCTATCTTATTCACTCTTGTGTTGATGATATCCTCAAAATGCATCAGGAGTCTGCCAGTGCAGACTGCTTATCACATGCCTCTGTATGACTAACCATCCTGTGTGATGGGGGTTTCTTAGCACCACGTAGCTAACTTCTTGACACACACTGTACTCCCCTTCATATATTCTAGGGTAGCTAGTTCTTGACCCACACTGTACTCCCCTTCATATAGTCTAGGGTAGCTAGTTCTTGACCCACACTGTACTCCCCTTCATATAGTCTAGGGCAGCTAGTTCTTGACACACACACTGTACTGCCCTTCATATAGTCTAGGTAGCTAGTTCTTGACACACACTGTACTCCCCTTCATATAGTCTAGGGTAGCTAGTTCTTGACACACACTGTACTCCCCTTCATATAGTCTAGGGTAGCTAGTTCTTGACACACACTGTACTCCCCTTCATATAGTCTAGGGTAGCTAGTTCTTGACACACACTGTACTCCCCTTCATATAGTCTAGGGTAGCTAGTTCTTGACACACTCTGTACTCCCCTTCATATAGTCTAGGGTAGCTAGTTCTTGACACACACTGTACTCCCCTTCATATAGTCTAGGGTAGCTAGTTCTTGACACACTCTGTACTGCCCTTCATATAGTCTAGGGTAGCTAGTTCTTGACACACTCTGTACTGCCCTTCATATAGTCTAGGGTAGCTAGTTCTTGACACACTCTGTACTCCCCTTCATATAGTCTAGGGTAGCTAGTTCTTGACACACTCTGTACTCCCCTTCATATAGTCTAGGGCAGCTAGTTCTTGACACACTCTGTACTCCCCTTCATATAGTCTAGGGCAGCTAGTTCTTGACACACACTGTACTCCCCTTCATATAGTCTAGGGTAGCTGCACAAATGCAAATGTACCTAATGTATAATAAAAAAAAATCGTATTATTACCTTTTCTGAGAGAGAGAGAAGAGAGAGCGAGAGAGAGAGAGAGAGAGAGGAGAGAGAGAGAGAGAGAGAGAGAGAGAGAGAGAGAAGAGGAGAGAGAGAGAGAGAGAAGAAAGAGGGAGGAAAGGAAAGAAGAGAAAGATTGAAAGGGGGAGCGGGAGAGATAATAGAGGAAGAGAGGTGAGCGAGTGGTGGGAAATTTTGAGACAGTGGAGAACCGATGAGGAGGGGGGGGGAACAAGACCCGGACACCGCCGTCTACCCCATGGGGGGGGATGTTGGAGGATGGGGGGAGTGTTGGAGGATGGGGGGAGTGTAGGGAGGAGGGGGGAGTGTTGGAGGATGGGGGAGTGTTGGAGGACTGGGGAGTGTTGGAGAATAAGGAAAGGGGTTATATCACACCGAATATCAGTGTGGACTTAATGGTTCACGAAAACGAGAAGTTTAGAGTTGTGGTCACGAACTGGTCGTGTTCTGTGGTCGTGTTCTGTGGTCGTGTTCTGTGGTCGTGTTCTGTGGCCGTGTTCTGTGGTCGTGCTCTGTGGTCGTGTTCTGTGGTCGTGTTCTGTGGTCGTGTTCTGTGGTCGTGTTCTGTGTCGTGTTCTATGGGGCGTGTTCTGTGGTCGTGTTCTGTGGTCGTGTTCTGTGGTCGTGTTCTGGGGTCGTGCTCTGTGGTCGTGTTCTGTGGTCGTGTTCTGTGGTCGTGTTCTGTGGTTGTGTTCTTGGGTGTGTTCTGTGGTCGTGTTCTGTGGTCGTGTTCTGTGGTCGTGTTCTGGGTCGTGTTCTGTGGTCGTGTTCTGTGGTCGTGTTTTGTGGTCGTGTTCTGTGGTCGTGTTCGGTGTCGTGTCTGTGGTCGTGTTCTGTGGTCGTGTTCTGTGGTCGTGTTCTGTGGTCGTGTTCTGTGGTTGTGTTCTGTGGTCGTGTTCTGTGGTCGTGTTCTGTGGTCGTGTTCTGTGGTCGTGTTTGTGGTTGTGTTCTGTGGTCGTGTTCTGTGGTCGTGTTCTGTGGTCGTGTTTGTGGTCGTGTTCTGTGTCGTGTTTTTGTGGTTGTGTTCTGTGGTCGTGTTCTACTCACTAGTTGTACTCACCTAGTTGTACTCACCTAGTTGTGCTTGCGGGGTTGAGCTCTGGCTCTTTGGTCCCGCCTCTCAACCGTCAATCAACAGGTGTACAGGTTCCTGAGCCTATTGGGCTCTATCATATCTACACTTGAAACTGTGTATGGGAGTCAGCTCCACCACATCACTTCCTAATGCATTCCATTTGTCAACCACTCTGACACTAAAAAAGTTCTTTCTAAATCTCTGTGGCTCATTGGGCACTCAGTTTCCACCTGTGTCCCCTAGTGCGTGTGCCCCTTGTGTTATATAGCCTGTCTTTATCTACCCTATCAATCCCTAGAGAATCTTGAATGTGGTGATCATGTCCCCCCTAACTCTTGTGTCTACACCACACACACACACACACACACCACACACCTGGAGTATGCGGCTCCAGCATGGAGTCCACATCTAGTCAAGCATAAGACTTAAACTGGAAAAAGGTTCAAAGGTTTGCCACCAGACTAGTACCCGAGCTGAGAGGTATGGAGCTACGAGGAGAGACTACGGGAATTAAACCTCACTTCGCTGGA
>WNGS01168997.1:0-17733 GCA_020271785.1 Procambarus virginalis
TTGTATGTACCAACATCTATGATTTATCTTGAGATGATTTCGGGGCTTTAGAGTGTGTCCTCGCGGCCCGGTCCCGACCAGGCTCTCCACCCCCAGGAAGCACGCCCGTGACAGTGACTAACACCCTCCTCTGGATAGATACCTTGGGTGTTAGTCAGCTGTCCACGGGCTGCTTCCTGGGGGATGGAGGCCTGGTCGAGGACCGGGCCGCGGGGACACTAAAGCCCCTGAAATCATCTCAAGATAACCTCAAGGATAACCCAGGTACCTATTTTACATGCTAGGTAACAGGGGCATAGGGTGAAAGAAACTCTGCCCATTGTTTCTCGCCGGCGCCTGGGATCGAACCAGGACCAACAGGATCACAATTCAGGTGCTGTCCGCGTCGGCCGACCGGCTTCCGTATAATACAAGAGATAAAAAATATAGGAGCTGAAGATCATAATCAGCTTATGGTCTCAGATATTGTCGCATAACAGAGATGAAACTTAGAAAATATTTTAAATGAGGTCCGTATTCCCAAGGGGTCTACTCAGTATTGGGAGATATGACAGGAAAACTAGGAAGGGGAGGGAGAAGTGGCTGTGCTGGTGAAAGAACACCTGAAGGTAAGAGATTCAATAATTGAAAAATGCTCAAAGTTGACATAATGGCATTACAGGTCTGAAATCAGGATGATAAACTGATAATTGTAAATGCTACAAGCCCACCAGCAGCAACAACATGGACAAAGGAAAAACTGGATGACAAATGAGAGAGCCTCTCATAATGATCATGAGAGAGATTATAGTAAGAGCAAATTAAGATAAATCATGATTCTTGGTACTGGAGGACGTCAATTTAAAGCAATAGACTGGAAAGCCTACGAAGCAAGAATTTTTGGAACATGTTCCCTTTCCTTGTGTCCTTTACTCCCCTTTCCTCTAATGATTTTGTTGCTTTGTTTTTTTGTACCATTTCCCTAGCTTTCCAGTCCTTAACACATTTTAGAAGAAAAACAGCATTGAAAGTAATGAAACGCCATTTTTTGGGCGAGACCCAGAGACTTCCCGGAGCTATACTGGGCTGATGTGTATATATTAGACCATGGCAACAGTCAATCGATTGATTTCTAGGCCTACCGGGGACCACGAGCAACAACCTGGCCCCCCTCATTGAGGCACGAGGAAAGCAAACAAAAAAAACAACCACCAGGACCACGGTTGTTCAACACCCTCCAAGCAAGCATAAAAAATATTGCCAGAACAACCGTGGACATCTTCAAGAGGAAACTAGATTTATTCCTCCAAGGAGTGCCGGACCAACCGGGCTGTGGTGGGTATGTGGGCCTGCGGGCCGCTCTAAGCAACAGCCTAGTGGACCAAACTCTGACAAGGCTTGGGGAGTAGAAGAACTCCCAGAACCCCATCAACCAGGTATCAACCAGGACCAAAAGAACAGAAACCCCTGCGCTGGAGGAGAGCATGAAGCTCCCCAACCCGACCCCCAGAGGCCAATGCCAAGAAGAAAAGAGCTTTAGAAAAATAGTTCTGAACTGAAAGGGTCACCACAAACCGGTGAGAAGAGAGAAGAGAGAGCACCGGTCCAATGACCACGATGGCTCAAGTTACGCACGAGCAGGCCGGAGGTGACAACGCCCGAGAAAACTTGCAGAATGGAGAAGTGACATCTACCCCGAACACAAGCTGCAGCGGCTCAGCCAGTGCCACACGAAGTGTCGAAAGGACTGCCAGGAAACTTCATACTGCTGCCGAGACGAAACATGCAGGTGGGACACCAACAAAGCCACCTGATTACCATACAAGTGGTGATAAGCCCGCGAAAAAACCCAGACACGAAGATCGGAGGAGAAGATCGAACTAGCCACGTACCAGACCGGACAGACCTGCTGAAAGGGGCAGAGCTGTGGCAAGACCCTCGGGTTCGGACACTAGAGCAAGCCACGTATTAAACCAAGGCTAGGCCAGCCACCAGGGGGGCCAATAGGAGTACTCTCCCCCTGGTAAGTCCCCAAGTCAGCCAGGACCTGGAGCAACAAATGAACTGGGGGATGAGGTACAGGTAACCCCACCTCGACCAGTCCAGTCGAAAGGTATCGACCCCACAGCCTTGCAGACAGGTAAGGGTGCTGCATACAACAGAAGATGCCTTGACCAGGGAGACGCGAAGAGGTCCACCTGCGGGCACCCGAACATTGGGCAGAGCCAATGGAACGAGTCGGCGTCAACCGTCCAGTCCATGGACAGGGTAATGAACCAAGACAGGCTGACCGCCAGGACATTGGACACTCCCTGGATATGAACCGCCAGGAGAGCGAAACCCCGAGAACTTAGCAGAGGAGTCATTCAAAGCACCCATCCCCAAAGAGCCAAGGACCGCATCGAACCCCCACGGTTCAGACAATGAACCACTGAGGAGCAGTCCGAATGGAGCTGGATAGTCGACCCACAAGCGAAGCGAATGCCCTGAAGCAAATGCCACACTGTCGCAAACTCCCGCACCTTGCTGTGAGTCCTATGGAAGGACAGACCCCATCAACCCTGGCCAGCCTGGTGAGCACTGGTCACAAAGCCTCAGCTGAGAGACAGCGCATCCGTGTACACATTGGGCGATTACTTAGGTAGGCGCCACGGCACTGAACTCTGAAAAACCTGAAGAGGAAGCCAGCAACACAGCAGCCAACGCAAGGCCCCTGGATTTCGAACCCAGCGATCGCGAGAGTGGCAGAAGGGACGACCCTAAAGAAACCAGAACAGCCACCGAAGCCAGATCCGACCTGACAGGGAGACCAGCACTGTGAAGTTCAGACTCCTGCACAGCTGCTCGAACAACTGACAAGTGACCCGGGTGCCTCTCCAAAAACAGTTGAAGGCAGGACTGCAGCCGCAGCAACAAAGCGGGAGGGAGACAAGTAAGTGCTCCAAGTCTCATTCAAGATCCAGCCAAGACTGAACCTGAGATGGAACCATATGGGACTTCCTCCAGTTCACCAAAAACCCGAACCTGGCGAGCCGAGAAAGAACCAAATCCCTGGTGAGCAAACACACAGACTGGTTGGAAGCCCAGACCAGCCAGCCGTCGAGGTAAGCTAGAACCCAAACCCCTTACCGAGGCAAACGGGTCACCACGACCTGGGTAAGGAGTGTGAACACGCGAGGTGCCTGATTCAAGCCGAATGAAGACAATGAAAGTGGTAAGCATGTCACTCCACAACAAAACCAAGCCAGTCACTAAACCCTGGATGAATCGGGAAATGCCAATACGCGTCCCGGAAGTCCAGGGACACTATCCAATTCCCGGCTCCAAAAGCAGCCGGACCTAGGAGAGTGTGGTCATCCAAAAGGAGGGGCAAAAGATCAAGGAGGGGTCTTTTGCTTCTGACCAGGCGCTGACGGCTTTGCAGGTGCCAGCCCCGAATCTGGCACTACTGGCTTACAACAACTGAAAGAACCCCTGAGCCCTGGCACGACCCTTCCGGGCAAGAAAGGTCTCCTGCCGTGACTATCATGGAGTCCCCGGAGAACCAACAAGTCCAACATAGGCCGGCAACTAGATGAAGTCGCCTGTAGAAAATCCATCACTGCAGACTCTGAAAACAGCAACGGACAAAAAGGGGATGAAAATCCAAGAGCTAGGGCTCAAGTGGATTCCAAAGAATTGAGACACTGCTTCCTTCAGAATTGGCCCAAATAACTTTCAACAAGTCGGCCAACGCCCGAGCCGCCGAGGCAACCACACCAGACGCAAGCCCGGAACCCAGCTGTTCTACATCCTCCTCAAGCCAGTCCGAAGACAGTTCCAGCAGAGAAAAGAAGTTTTCTTGAAACGCCGTTTTTGTGTTTTCTTGGATTGAACCTTACCACTGGCTTTCTTGGGATTCATGGCAAGATATATAATAATAACTTATGTTCAAATACCCAAAAATTTGAAAACACTGAAATTCTTTATAAAGAATTCAAGCGCGATTGTCACTAGGCAGGAAGCACTGGTAAACTGAGGCACGGTCTCTGTGCCACCCAGGCACCACGAGCTAGGTCGACGATACACGTATCTACAAACTACGTTACTCGAGGCAAAGTTCGTAACTCGATTCAAATTTTACAAGGAAATTGGGCTCGTAATCTGAAAAGTTTGTAAATAGGGGCATTCGTAAGCTGAGGTGCCACTGTATCTACTACAGCCATGCAAAATATAGTGAAGTAGCTGAGCACAGTATACAAAAATATTCCTTCAACATACCTAGTTTTAAGTCTTCAGTCTGTGAATTTGTGAGGAAGCTGTTCTTCTCATCTAATACTAACATTCCAGATACAAGAGTTACCACTCTCGACACTTGCTTATGAATCCAAGTCACATCTTGAGTATAAATTCGTTCCTTTAGTTCAGCCCACAACTGATGTACTTCTTGTTTGGTAACCTGTCATGTAAAATAAATGATAAAGAAAAAAATGGTATTTATGTAAAAATAATTTTTAACTTAAAATATGTACCTGGAAAACTAATAAATATTTATGTAATCTATCTTACCTCAATATAAATTAAAATAATAGTTTTAGGACCATTGTAATTACACAATAACACATTTATGAACAGACAAAAACTTACTAAGGTGAATGCAGATGGATCCACGATATTATAGAGCGTGTCCCAAAGCTGTTTAAGAGATCGTTGCCAGTGATGAGCCAGCATACTGGCCCGGGCATAAGAATTAGGGTCAGGGTCAGTGTAGGCAGATACTACAGACGGTACAAAGCAACTTTCCAACCACTCCAAGGTGAAGAGACTGTCCCGAATGAGCAGCACTTCTGATGGTAAGAGCAAATAAATGTGTGTTAATATTTATTGATGTGCTTGCTGTAGCCTTTGCTGCATCTCACTCGTCAAAGTACTCGTTGGTATAATTCAAGGAATTCTAAGTTACACGTTATCGCTATTTAATGCTAGGCAATTTCCACACGACTGCTCTTAATATACCAATCTCTTACAGTCAACATTTGGCTATGCACACAAGCTTCCATGCTAATATCTGCTTAAATATTGTTTTGGTCCTTACATTACTATGATCATTCATCAGTGTAGGAGAGGAAACCACCTTACCTCCTGTGAACTACACCTGTACTTTTGCTACTTATTCCTGCCTGAAATTAATCATCAAAATTTAAAATTTCCTCCCAAAATCCTCATTTATGTGGGACTCGCACTCTATTCAATAGGGAAAATCCAGCATTGAATGTAATGAAATGCCTCTTTCTGGAAGGACCTCCATGGTTTCCTAAAGCAAGCTCACTGGAAGACACAAAAGTTAGAGGAGATATGATTACCACATACAAAATTCTCAAGGGGAATAGATAGGGTAGATAAAGACTATACTTAGCATAGATGGTACTCTCACAAGGTGACAGGTGGAACTCTAGTAACCAATGAGCCACTGATATATAATTTGAAATTTTTTTGTCAATGTCAGTATTTTAACAAATGGCATGCACTAGGCAGTAATGTGGTGGAGGCGGACTCCATACACAGTTTAAAAATAGTATGACAGAGTCCAATAGGCTCGAACTTGTACGCAAAGTTCAGAGGGTTGTAACTAGATCGGACCCAGAATTGAGAGGCCCCAGCTATGAGGACAGGTTAAGAGAACCCACCTCACAACTTTAGAGAAAGGAAGAACAAGAGGGGGGACAGGATAACTGCATACAAGATCTGGAGGGGAAATAGAGCAAGTGGGTAACATTTTTCATATTTACTAACAAACAAGACATCAAACATGCAAAACAAAGTCCACTTTCTAACTGGTCTCCTAAATGAGGCAAATACAATGTTTGCAGCTTTGACTGAAACTCACAAAGGGATATTATGACAGATATGGATACCAAAATTCAACCTTTTCAGATGTGATAAAGTGAGACCATCGCTCTACAGTTCGCCCAACCACTTGGTTGGACTGCAAAACGACGACTCGCTTCATGCAGGTCACATTCAATACCTGACCATCCAAGTGGATGGGCGACATTCCTTTCCCCTGTCCCATCCCAAATCCTTATCCTCATTCCTTCCAAGTGCTATATAGTCACATTTGGAAGGGATCAGAAGGGTTAATGTCATGGACCATTATCAAGTCGTCACAAAACTTGATAAAGGTCCAGGACAGACTGAAACGTCTTCATTTCTTAATTTTCCAACGTGTGGTTTGGTTATCAAAATAACACTATGTTAACCCTTAAATTGCGCACTGCATCATATGATGCTTTGACCGACTTGCAGTAAATTGCGCATCGCATCATATGATGCTTTGTAGTACTATGCAAGATTTAAACGGCCCGGATACACGGGGTTCACCACACCTTCATCAGGGTTCTTGTAAACAGACGCCATTTAAAAAAAAAATCGTTGGCTAAATTCCCGGGTGTTAGGGGCCTCAGTATTGAGTTGAGCTACCAGCTGATGCATGCAGAGAGCTCACAGGGTTGTTAACCGAAGTTCTACTGAACTTACTGGATCCCATAGCCTCTCCGAGGCACAAACCAGGGTTTTACACAACAGGGGGGGCAGTGCAGGGGGGGGGGGTTGTGTAAAAAACCCTGGTTTGTGCCTCGGAGAGGCTATGGAATGCAGTAGTTCAGTAGAACTTCGGTTTCAATTCTTTTACCCTGTCATAGCTCAGTTGATTAAGGCAGTGTCTGGGATGCTCCCGGACACAGGTTCGAATCCTCGTCACGGCCTTGTGGATTTGTTCATAACATAAATAGCCCGATAAGCTCCAGGGAGCAGTAGGAGCTCCCCTCAGAAAGTGACTATTGGCATTTTTTGTTAAGTAGTACCTCATAAGAAGCACATCACAATTAGTTATATGATCAGTGGAGCCTCCTGTTGATGTATTGCTAGAGAGATGTAGTGGTGTTGGTGGTACATGATGCTGCTGAATGTTGCATGCAAAGATATGGCAAATGGATGGGCTGTATTTTTCCCCCAATTGTTCTATTTCTTCAAGGCTGATGCCTCCCCACTCTATGTTAGTGGAAAACATGGCAATGATGATGATTGCTATTCTTTCATTTCTTCATACATTCATTTTTAAACATCATTTTACTAAATATAGCTTACTTGCACCATCTGAAGTACAAGCAGTAGCAAATCCTGCAATCTGAAAGATGCCATCCATGTGAAGATCCAAGTCTGCAATACTGGCATCCAGTTTGTTGCGGTTTAATTATTGACTTCAGATCCCAGCATACCCATCAAAGATTGCAAAGGGGTCAAAGGATCTGCAAATGTCTGTAAAGGCAAGAATTTTTAGCATAACTTTATACAATGAGAATTTTTTTTTAATATGGTCTTTGATATTCAACAAACTAGCAAGAACAAATCCCACAAAAATATTACACAATGTAAATTTTTTTGTCCCTGGTTATTAAATGTTATTGCTAAATGCTTATGGCTCCATCTATATAAATAAAAACACAGCGTCGAATGTAATGAAACGCCATTTTCTGGGCGAGACCGGAGGCTCCCCAGAGCTTATCCAGGCTGATATGCTATGTTAGACTTTGGCATCAGTCATGTGTATGGATTTCTATGGGCCTACTGGGGACCACAAGCCAGAACTGGCCCCATTGTCTCCTCAAAGAGGCAAGAGGCAAGGCAAGGGGGCAATGGCCTATAGAAACCCCATGTGGTAATTACCTAAGTGTAGTTACAGGATGAGAGCTACGCTCATTGTTTTGGTCTTTCCAGCACTCTTTGTCATATAACGCATAGAAACTACTGACGGTCTTGGCCTCCACCACCTTCCCACCTAACTTGTTCCAACCGTCTACCACTCTGTTTGCGAAAGTGAATTTTCTTATATTCCTTCGGCATCTGTATTTAGCTAGTTTAAATCTATGACCTCTTGTTCTTAAAGTTCCAGGTCTCAGGAAATCTTCCCTATCAATTTTATCAATTCCTGTCAATATTTTGTATGCAGTGATCATATCACCTCTTTTTCTTCTGTCTTCTAGTTTTGGCATATTTAATGCCTCTAACCTCTCCTCGTAGCTCTTGCCCTTCAGTTCTGGGAGCCACTTAGTAGCATGTCTTTCCTGATTGAAGTGAAGCAGAGTGAAGCAGGAAGATGAGGAACAAAGAAGGCATGCAGCAAAACGGGAACAAAAGGGACAAGAGCAACCCACAGAGTTGCAGGCCCTGTCCCAACAAACCAAACTGAAGGAGGTGCAAAGGGTTGCCACCAGACCAGTACCCGAACAAAGGAGTACGAGCAACGAAGACAGACCAATGCACACAAGTGCACACTCACCATGCGACACAGTGAGAAGTTAGGCGAGAAGGTGGTGGAGGCCAAGACCGTCAGTAGTTTCAAAGCGTTATATGACAAAGAGTGCTGGGAAGACGGGACACCACGAGCGTAGCTCTCATCCTGTAACTACACTTAGGTAATTATTACAGGCGGAAGGAGCGTCCAAGGAAGCCAAAGGAACGCAAGAAGGAAACATTCCAGCGGCAGAGTAGTAAACAAATGGAATGCACAAGGAAAGGGAAGTGGGGAAAGCTGACCCCACACACAGCTGCAAGTGCAGACATGACAGATCCCAAGAGATGTCAGGGAAGCGACAGGTGAGAGGCAGGATGAAAGAGTCAAACTTCAACCCCAGGAAGCACAACCAGGGGAGGACAACCAGGCGAGGACAGAGAAACCAATGTACATGGAAGGGCCAAGCCAGGCACTTTAAGACGGGAAAGGAAAGAGGGACCCCAGAGAAGACCACAAAAAATGCCACAAGCAATTCCAACATGCAACCCAGGCACAAAACTGCAGCAAAATGTCACCCCACAACATCCTGACACAGTAACAAGTACCGCATGTCACCGTGATACATGTTACCAATGCACACGTGCACCAGCAACATGCAACACGGAACATGTACAAATCCACAAGGGACGTGACAAGGATTCGAACCTGTGTCCGAGAGCATCCCAGACGCTGCCTAAATTGACTGAGCTACGACATGGTCAAAGAGTTGAAACCGAAGTTCTACTGAACTTACTGGATCCTGCAGCCTCTCCGAGACACAAATTCTATAACTTTGTCTATTCCTGTGTGTACGGAACATGTAGTAACTTCTAACGGCGAAGGTAGAGAAATGGTGGAGGCTGACTCCAGACAGGGTCAAACGTAGATATGATAGAGCCCAGCAGGCCCAGGAACCTGCACACCAGACAACCGACGGTGGAGAGGCGGGACCAAAGAGCCAGAGCTCAATCCCTGCAAGCACAATCAGGTGAGCACAACTAGGTGAGTACATAACCTGCACCTCAACCATCATACCTCGTAGCATGGATGAGGTGGGTACCCTGATCGACTGGAGCATGGGTTATCTTGAGATGATGATTTCTCGAGATGATTTAGGGGCTTTTTAGTGTCCCTGCAGCCCGATCCTCGACCAGGTCTCCACCCCCAGGAAGCAGCCCGTGACAGCTGACTAACACCAAGGTACCTATTTTACTGCTAGGTAACAGGAGCATAGGGTGAAAGAAACTCTGCCCATTGTTTCTCGCCGGCGCCTGGGATTGAACCCAGGACCACAGGATCACAAGTCCAGCGTGCTGTCCACTCGGCCGACCGGCTCCCCAGACCTACCGCGCCAGCTATCCACCATCAGCTCCAAGGATGGATGTCAAAAAACGCAAAAAACTACCGACCCGAGGGAGGGAAGGAGCCTCCGGGTCTCCGGGTTGGACATGCATATGAGTGGAATTGGACGGGTCGAAATAGGGACAGTCACCTGTGTGCTGACAGTCTTGTATCCATATCCAAAAATATATTATATATATTTTTTATATAAATATATTTACATAAATATATTCGTACCCAGCGCCTGGTCGAAAGAGACGCCAAACCACAGAAACTCACCTGTCAAAAGTAGGCACGACGTGTCACGACAACGTTGCCGAGAAGATCCCGGGAGTACCACCAGGGAAAGAAGGCCAGATCCGCACACGCAGGAGAGTAGGATAGAGGCGAAAAACGTGCCCTACACCCATGACACAGGGAAAACCCCAGTGTCCCCATAGCTACAATCTAGAACACCCATGGAGCTACGGGGCACGGACCGGAGAATGGAGAAGAGCGAGAAGAGAAGCACCCGAGAAAAAAGGGCGCAAAACACCAGCACTAGTGCACACGAAGTTGATATAATAGCACTAGAGATCTGCCATGAGGATGATAAACTAATAATCATAAATGCATATAGTCCACCGCTAAGCAGCACATGGTCAAAAGAGGAGCTGGATAGTAAACGAGAAGGTCTTATAACAATAATGAGAGAGATCATAGCAAGAGCGGATAACGATAGTTCACAGCTGTTGATAGTCGGCGACTTCAACTTGAAATCCATGGACTGGGAAGCATATGAAGCTAAAACAGAAGATTTCTGGACCTGTAAATTTGTAGACCTCATCCTGGAAACTTTCTTGTATCAACATGTTAAACAAGCTATGAAGATGAGGGAAGGGGACGTTCCCTCCATGCTAGATTTGATATTTACCAGGAAGGAGGAAGAAATATTTGACATTCGGTACCTTCCTCCCTTGGGTAAAAGTGACCATGTCTTTTTGGGAATAAAGTATGCAATGCGATATAATCTGGAAGAAAATATGACAGTCGATGCAATTGAAAAACCTGATTTTAAGAGAGGACATTATGGCAACCTTAGAAAATTTTTAGTGAGTATAATTGGACAGACTTGTTGCTAGGCAAGGAAGTGAATGAGATGTATGTCAAGTTTTGTGAAATATATGATATAGGCACAAAAAAATTTATACCAAAACAGAGAAGTAGAACTAGGAAACAGGATTGGTTCAACAGAAAGTGCGAGAGGGCCAGAGACCAAAAGTCACAAAAATGGAATCAATACAGGAAGAGGCCAAACCCCCAAACATACCAGCGATACAAAGATGCGAGAAACAACTACACGGCAGTGAGGAGAGAGGCAGAAAGAAATTTTGAAAAAGGGATTGCAGACAAATGTAAAACAGAACCAGGTCTATTCTATAAATTCATAAACAACAAATTGCAGGTAAAGGATAATATTCAGAGGTTGAAAATGGGAAATAGATTCACGGAAAATGAAAAGGAAATGTGTGAAACATTAAACGAAAAGTTCCAAAGTGTGTTTGTACAAAATGAAATCTTCAGGGAACCAGATACAATAAGAATTCCAGAGAACAACATAGAGCACATAGAGGTGTCTAGAGACGAAGTGGAAAAAATGCTCAAGGAGCTAAATAAGAACAAAGCAGTTGGTCCAGATGGAGTTTCGCCATGGGTTCTGAGAGAATGTGCACCTGAGCTCAGCATTCCTCTTCAACTGATTTTTCAGGCATCCCTGTTTACAGGAGTTGTAGCTGATGTGTGGAAAAAGGCTAACATAGTTCCAATCTACAAAAGTGGAAGCAGGGAAGACCCCCTTAACTATAGACTGGTATCATTGACAAGTGTAATAGTCAAAATATTGGAAAAAAAAATTAAAACTAAATGGGTAGAACACCTGGAGAGAAATGATATAATATCAGACAGACAGTATGGTTTTCGATCTGGAAGATCCTGTGTATCGAATTTACTCAGTTTCTATGACCGAGCAACAGAGATATTACAGGAAAGAGATGGTTGGGTTGACTGCATCTATCTGGACCTAAAAAAGGCTTTCGACAGAGTTCCACATAAGAGGTTGTTCTGGAAACTGGAAAATATTGGAGGGGTGACAGGTAAGCTTCTAACAAGGATGAAAAATTTTCTGACTGATAGAAAAATGAGGGCAGTGATCAGAGGCAATGTATCGGACTGGAGAAATGTCACAAGCGGAGTACCACAGGGTTCAGTTCTTGCACCAGTGATGTTTATTGTCTACATAAATGATCTACCAGTTGGTATACAGAATTATATGAACATGTTTGCTGATGATGCTAAGATCATAGGAAGGATAAGAAACTTAGATGATTGTCATGCCCTTCAAGATGACCTGGACAAAATAAGTACATGGAGCGTCACTTGGCAAATGGAATTCAATGTTAATAAATGCCACGTTATGGAATGTGGAATAGGAGAACATAGACCCCACACAACCTATATATTATGTGAGAAATCTTTAAAGAATTCTGATAAAGAAAGAGCTCTAGGGGTGGTTCTAGATAGAAAACTATCACCTGAGGACCACATAAAGAATATTGTGCGAGGAGCCTATGCCACGCTTTCCAACTTCAGAATTGCGTTTAAATACATGGATGGCGATATACTAAAGAAATTGTTCACGACTTTTGTTAGGCCAAAGCTAGAATATGCAGCGGTTGTGTGGTGCCCATATCTTAACACTTTCGCGTCCCACAGACTACGTTCGCATCACTCATTTTTCACCCGTTGCCTCGCCGACGACGCGCACTGCGTCACTCATTAAAATATTTGTTAAAAATTTAAATTTTATCAGATCAATCTGGTAGTGGTTTTAAAATGAGCGCCTTTAAATTGCACACAATTTAGCACCCATATGTCACTTGAGCAGGACATATATTTATCTCTTGAATGCACCTCAAGCGGCATTGGAAAAGAAATATTTCTATAAAATCCAATTCTTATCTGATCGACTTGGGGATAATTTAAGCATGTTTACCATTAAGTTTTCGTTTTTTCTAATAGTCACATAGCCTATTATTGAAAACGGAGTTAGCTTGTATCTTCGTGGTAAAACTATTGTAAAATGTTGACATGACCAGTGTAATCAACGAAGTTTTTTATTTGGTGCCGGTCACACGCATCCTTGTGTGACATTTTATACATATGTTCTTCTAGAACATTCTATTGCGAACATATTGGTATAAAAATTAAGTACGTACATCGAAAATTGACGTCAGGACAGTGAAAAGAATAAGACTTTTCAAAAGGTGTTTCGCCGATCTGCCGTCAGGTGGAGGTAATACTTCAGCCACTTTCCACACTCTTGCTGGTGGGCCGCGAACATGATTCTACATTTATATGCATATGTCCGTGAAGGGAATTTTATTGCGGTCACAATGATACAAAAAAAAACCACGAATAAAAATTAGGGGGTTGGCAAACATAAAAACATCGTAAACATTCATGCCTGGTTTGACGCTCACGGCTAATGAACGCGCATTTTCTTATTCAGTGTGGTTCTCATGTTGCATTTTGTGACAATTTATGTATATATTACTCTAGAGCATTCTCTCGCGAACACAATGATACCAAATTTAAATACATACCGCGAAAATTAAGCTCGCCACCCTGAAAAGATTATAAACTTTTTTTTGCTGACGCGCCGTAGGCCCACCCGTCGGGACGACTTGGGGGATACTTTGGGCCTATTCACTGGGAACACGAAAGTGCTAAGAAGCACATCAACAAACTGGAAAAGGTGCAAAGACATGCTACTAAGTGGCTCCCAGAACTGAAGGGCAAGAGCTACGAGGAGAGGTTAGAGGCATTACATATGCCAAAACTAGAAGACAGAAGAAAAAGAGGTGATATGATCACTACATACAAAATAGTAACAGGAATTGATAAAATCGATAGGGAAGATTTCCTGAGACCTGGAACTTTAAGAACAAGAGGTCATAGATATAAACTAGCTAAACACAGATGCCGAAGAAATATAAGAAAATTCACTTTCGCAAACAGAGTGGTAGACGGTTGGAACAAGTTAGGGGAGAAGGTGGTGGAGGCCAAGACCGTCAGTAGTTTCAAAGCATTATATGACAAAGAGTGCTGGGAAGACGGGACACCACGAGCATAGCTCTCATCCTGTAACTACACTTAAGTAATTACACTTAGGTAATTACACCGAGCAACCAGCGCCTGAAACCAAGGCTGGGCCGGCCACCAAGGGGCCAGAAGGACAACTCTCCCCTGGTAAGTCTCTAAGCGAGTCAGGACCTGGAGCAACAGCTGAACTGGGGGAGAGGTACAGGAACCCCCACCTCGACCAGTCTAGCCGCAAGGCGTCGACCCCGACGGCCTCGCGATCGGGGAAGGGCGCCGCATACACGGGAAGATGCCGCGACCACGCCGACGCGAAGAGGTCCACCTCGGGACGCCCGAACGTCTGGCAAAGCCAACGGAAGGACTCGTCGTCGACCGTCCACTCCGTGGAGAGGGGAACGAAGCGAGACAGGGCGTCGGCCAAGACGTTGGACACGCCCCGTACGTGAACCGCTAGGAGAGCCAAACCCCGAGAACTCAGCAGACGAGTCACCCGATGCGACCAACCCCAAAGAGATAATGGCCGCATCGAACCCCCGGGGTTCAGGCAATGAACCACCGGAGAGCAGCCCGAATGGAGCCGGATCGTTGATCCGCGGGCCACCCGAATCCTCCGAAGAGCGAACCACACTGCCGCGAACGCCCGCACCGTGCTGTGAGCTCGACGGAAGGACGGACCCCAACGCCCCTGGCCGGCCTGGTGAGCACTGGTCACAAAACCCCAGCCGAGAGGCGACGCATCCGTGTACACATCAAGCGAGGGCTTGGGTAGGCGCCAAGACACTGAACCCCGAAAAACCCGAAGAGGAAGCCAGTGACGCAGCAACCGACGCAAGGCCCCCGGGGGTCGAACCCTGCGATCGCGAGAGAGGCGGAAGGGGGGACCCCGAAGGAACCAGAACAGCCGACGAAGCCAAACCCGACCCGGCGGGTAGACCACCATCGCGAAGTTCAGGCTCCCGCACAGCCCCTCGAGCAACCGCCAGGTGACCCGAGGGCCCACCAGAAACAGACAACGGCGGGACCGCAGCCGCAGGAGAGACTCCGGAGGGAGAGACAAGGAGGCGGTTCGAGAGTCCCAAACGAGACCCAGCCAAGTCCAAACCTGAGAGGGAACCAGATAGGACTTCCTCCAGTTCACTAAGAACCCGAACCCGGCGAGCTGGGAAAGAACCAAATCCCTGGCTAGCAAGCAAGCTGACCGGCTGGGAGCCCAAACCAGCCAGTCGTCGAGGTAGGCCAACACCCGAACACCTAGGAGACGCAAACGAGCCACCACAACCTGTGTATGCCTTTGATGCAGGATGCCTTTCGGCAGGACTGGTCGAGGTGGGGTTACCTATACCTCTTTCCTCCGGTAGGGGCTCCCCACAGAAAACCAGCGTTGAATGTAATGAAACACCAGTTTCTGGGTGAGCCCCGGAGGCTCCCTGGTTACCCTTCCTCCCATCCGGTCGGCGGATTTTTCGCGTTGGTTGAAGCCTAGTTTCCGAAATGACGGCAGCCAGCGCGGTGAGGTCCGGGGCCCCCCCTCCCCCTCCCGGGGAGGGGAGGGCTGCGTGGACGACCGGCGCGGCAGTAAAGTGATTGTTTGATTGTTTTCCTTGTGATTGTAGGGAGTTTTTCTACCTCTCTGTTCGGTTTGTTGTAGTTTTCTACCATGTGGGGTTTGTTTTGTTACGCCTACCTTTCTGGGTGCCTAACCCCAGTCGATGGCAGATAAGGAAAACCCCCAACCATATGGGGTTTTCCAGGGCCATTGCTCCCTGAAACCTCTCTGAAGGGGCCAGGTTCTGACGCTGGTCCCTGGTAGGTCTGAACTCCATAGCTAGTGTCCCGGTCTAACATAACATACATTAGCCCGATAAGCTCCAGGGAGCTGTAGGGGCTCCCCACAGAAAACTGGGGCAGCCGCGAAAATACTGAGGAAAGGAACCCACTGACAGACTCTTACAACATGGCTGGAGGAACAGGCTCGAATGCCCCTGTCGCTACCCCGCACGGGGAATTCCCCGAGATCACCCGAGACTCAAACCCAATGACCCCGCCCCGACCCCAAACCCACAGACAGTACGGATCCGGATACAGGTAGGAAGGTGGGGAACCAGAGTAGATCACAACAGGGGAAAGACAAGAGGGCGTGGAAGGAAACGAAGCAACCAACACCCACAAGCCCCAACACCAACCAAAACGGGGCAGCCTTGGGGCTTCCGGGCACAAACAACCGAGAACGTTGCCACCATCGAAGCTCAACGTGCAACGCCAGTGCTGCCTGCACCCGCATAGTCAGCATAAGACTCGGTAACCGAGTCACAAACAAGCAACAAAACTCGCAGGATTCCGGGCCAAAGGTGTCACCAACCCCACAGGCAGCAGACGGAGGCAAAGACAGAGAGTCATTACACACAGAGATCACACTAACATGATGCATCAAATTAACAAATCCACAAGGGCCGTGACGAGGATTCGAACCTGCGTCCGGGAGCATCCCAGACACTGCCTTAATCGACTGAGCTATGACAGGGTTAAAAGAGTTGAAACCGAAGTTCTACTGAACTTACTGGATCCCGTAGCCTCTCCGAGGCACAAACGAGGTACAAAGTTTGTGCCATGGAGAGGCTACTGGATCCAGTAAGTTCAGTAGGACTTAGGTTTCAACTCTTTTTTTTTTTTTTAACCCTGTCATAGCTCAAAGAGTTGAAACCTAAGTCCTACTGAACTTACTGGATCCAGTAGCCTCTCCATGGCACAAACTTTGTACCTCGTTTGTGCCTCGGAGAGGCTACGGGATCCAGTAAGTTCAGTAGAACTTCGGTTTCAACTCTTTTAACCCTGTCGTATCTCAGTCGATTAAGGCAGTGTCTAGGATGCTCCCAGACGCAGGTTCAAATCCTTGTCACGGCCATTGTGGATTTGTTCACAGAGAGTGTCACCCTGAGACAAGGGGGTGAGAGCAACCCTCAAACTGGCCGGAAGTGAGGTGGGGAGGACTCCGGGTCACATCCATCGGACCTGCACGCTCCCAGGGGTTTCCCAGGGTACTGACTGAGCGTTTACTATAATAGGACTTGCGCTCAGGTAATTCCAGGCAGGGTACTGCTAACCGCTGCCTAAAGCTACCAAACAATCTTCTAAGAAATGAACCCCCGGGACGTGTACACTCACGGGGACCTAGCAAGGGGAACCACCGGAAGAAGGAAGAATACTCGGTACACAGCGGACACAGAGCAAGAACGAAGGCAGACCCCCTCAGTCAGATAAAAAGAAAAAGAAACCCCCGCAAGAGGACAGCGTACCCAGGTGGAACAGAGCTGGACACCATGATTGGTGAAAACAAGTTGCACAGTACCCTGCGCCCCACCAGTGTAAAACTGCCCCTTATCGTAAGGTAAACAAGGGAGACAGAACACCCAAGCACACAAAGGGCGGCCGAAAACCAAGCAGTAAACGACCTAGCAGAGGCAGACCCCAAGGAACTTGTGGAAGGATACCTTAAGCCCTAAGGGCAGTACTTGCTGGGCACCTAGGAAAGGAAACCCTAGGCACATGCAGCCCGAGTACTGGAGAATCACTCCCGGCTCATGCACCACCTAGAAGACAGTCACCACACACTAGGTACAGTGCTGAAACAATCACCGGAGCAGGAGCACATGACCTCGGCCTTTAGCATCAGCCGAAGAATTGATGATGGATAGCAGGCGCGGTAGGTCTGGGGCTCCCCTTCCCCTCCCAGGGAGGGGGGAGCTGAGCAGACAGTGGCGCGGCGATGTGTGACATCATGATGGTTTGCTCGTTTCTTTTAGGGGAGTTCTATCCACCTGTTCGCTTTTGGTAGCAATTTTCACCAGAATAGGGGTTTGTTTTGCGATGCTTACCTTTCTGGGTGCCTGACCTGATCGATGGCAGACATAGAATGCTTCCAAACACACGGGGGTTTCTATAGGCTATTGCTCCCTTGCATCTCT